>QFDW01004593.1:0-15100 GCA_003315895.1 Lactifluus rugatus | reverse complement strand
GACTCCGAGCTCTTCCTCGGTGGTGTCAACCATGCTCTTTTTGTCGGTGACTTCACCTGGGTCCCGTTGACTGTTCAGGTTTGTCATGCCCCTCTGCAAAGGTATTAGTTCAGCGTGAGTGCTAATATAGCCGCGTTTGGCTAGGGTTACTGGCAAGCGTCCTTCGATTGCATGTCTGTAGATGGAGACATAGTGTTAGGAAGCACCGCGGTGATCTTTGATACAGGTACAACCCTGATCCTTGGTGATGATGATGGCATCTCGAAACTCTTCGACTCTATCCCTGGTGCTAAGCCGGCATCACAGTACGGTGCTGGCATCTATACCAGTGCGTCATTAATGCAGCCATTAGCCGGCTCATTGATTGACCCTCCTATGTCAGTCCCATGTGACTTCAGCACCCCGATTTCCATTACTGTTGGTGGGAAGGAGATCAGCATTTCTCCTGCTTCATTTAATTTTGGTCCTGCCCCGGATGACTCTAGTAACTGTATCGCTGGTGCGGCCTCTGACTCCGCTCTCGATGGTCGTAAGTTGGCCCATCGGTTTTCCTGGGGGCGGCGCTGACAGGTGTGATTGACGCAGAGTTCTGGGTTCTTGGTGACGTTTTCCTCCAGAATGTCTACACCGCCTGGGATGTTGGTAGCAGCCGTATCGGATTCGCCACCCTTGCATAAATCATACCAGTCGTGGGTAGGTACTGGGTCGAGTCCTGGCTTCGTCGCTTGGCGGAGGATTCGAGTGCCAGTAGCCTCCATGATGGTGGGATCTACGATTTTCTCTCCGTATCGCACCAACACTACCCCACATTTTTAGCCCCCCAGACTTCGTATTTTGGATATCTTAAGTAACGTACTGATCGTCACACGCTTCTATTAATGCAAACAGCCAGTCGGTGGACAGTCAGACTTGATCTCCTTAGCAGGAGGTTAGAGTGGCGTAAATGTGCCGTCGGCACGGGTATAGGCATCCTGCAAGCGAAAAGTGACTCGGACGTGAATTCACCGACTGTACAGTACTTGGACAATGCTTCGCACTTTTTGGCCCCGGTCATGGTAACTTTCAAACGCGTACAATGTCCGATTCCCTAGTTGCTGCCACAAATATGCAGTACAATATCTGTCTGTTCCGGTTAGCATCAGATCGAGATAACTGAAGTTACGATCAATAAGGTTGCTATAGGGAGGCCATGGTCTAATTGAAACGAGTTTCTGCATAGGAATAGAACTAATTTTACAGTACGTCGCTGAGGAAGCCTGATTAGATTGCCGCCCTTACAGTAAGTTTCCAAAGTCGCCCAATATCTGATTGGGATGATGTATGGCAAATACTAAGTTATCAGCGGTACCATTATCGTACTTTATATGGACAAACTAGCCCTACCAGCTTGTTTTCTCAATCACTACCCAGCAGCTATGTCTCCGTGTGTAGTGCATGACAAAGGAAGGTTGGGAGGGAGACGAATTATCAGAGTTCGGTACAGGGCATCACATGTCCAGTACATACGACGTCACCAACCGGTACCGAGTGGCCCTGCGCTCTTCAACTTGGTCTTTACGCCTCCCAACCCAGACATGCCATCAAACTCATCGACAGGACATCGCATACGCCGTCCAACTGCCTGGGAGGTCAGCTTCCCGGACGAACTCAACGAAGATGAGACCAATGCCAGTGAAGTGGAAGACGAAAGACAAATGCAAGAACACACGGAAGGACAACGAATTGAAAGCGTCCAGGACGGGCTGCGTTTCTTGAACGGCAAACGCAAGTTGTCTGGTGATACGAACGACCGCGTGCGTTGAGTTGCACTTCTCCCTCTTTACGTTTGGCTCATTTGTGGTGGTCGGGGATGGCCTATAATAGCCTGCGAAACGCTACAGTCGCGACCATTTACTGCCGCAGTGGCATGAGGAGGACAAGGAGGAAAATGGGTCCGGCCTTTTGTATTATACCCCGCCCCCGGATGAGCTCCCCGAGGCTGCCCCGGACATTGCATTTCTCCTAGGTGAATCCGACGCTCCCCTTCCCCCCACCGCGACCAATACCGAGGAAGAAAAGCCGATGCGTGTGCTGCACGATTGGGCAGTCTTTGATGCACGCCCGAGCAAAGCTAAACATGATGGCGGAGCTCTGGCCCTCACGTTGGTCTCCTTGCAGGCGCTCAACGGCACCCCCGATGGTGCTGGCATTCGGCGTGCTCCAGAGGGCGCAGGCGCAGCGTCTCCCCTCTGTGAGAATGAGGAGGACGCCGGGCAGGAAGATGACGGCGATTACGATGATGACAGTGGTGATGAGGATGAAGGAAGTCCAGTGTCAGTCCGGTTGCGGCTTGGGGCACTGCTCAGGTATACGATTGACTACACGAAGCGCGACGAGTACGTTCTCGCCCCTCTTTGGGAAAAGATGGAAACATTGATAGTGTGCGTTCGGATGTGCAGTCCGATATACCTCGAGACGACCACGGCGTGGTACATGCTTGGCGTGCCCACCCCCGCATATCGCACCCTCTACGCGCCTTTCTTCCGTGCGCACAAGATCGCACAAGTACTCGTGTGCGCCCTCATGCACGATGCACACACACCCCTCGACGCTTTTCTTGCTGAGCTCCAGCTCGTTGCTTGCGTGACTACGGGTGGCAGTAGTAACAACGTACCGGACATGCGGGACGTAAAAGACGCGGTACGTCGTGCACATAGCTTACGTTCATTGAAGGTTTACGACTCACTTCGGCGTGGTGAAAGATCCCGGCAATCCTCGCCGCTCTCGACACCATCGACGAACCTATAGCACGGGTCCTACGTAGCACACCACTCCTCCAGCTCATTCTAGCTTCTGCGGATGCGAGCGGTTCCTTTAACACCTCTGTGGCCCTGCGTCCACGTCCACGGCGGTATAAACGTGTGGGCCGCCCACCGTCCTGCCCACCTGCCAGCGTAGGCAACCCAGATATCTCCGTGCTGCACCCCGAGAACCAGCGCCCGACGCACGTCACTCCGCGCATCGCCGCGCTCGCCACAGGCCTGTTCCGAGAACAACTCGTCGTCCTTGGCAGGCGGCTACCTGTCCCTAGTTCACGGAGAGTCGCTGGTGCGAGCATTAGCAACGTGGAAAGAGGCAGCCTAATTCGCGCGCTTGCAATGGCGTTGTGCGCTGAGGGCACGCAGAGCATTGAGGCGCCAGTGCGCTGGAGGGTACATCCGCGCCGGCCGTTTATGCATTGCGTGGCGCTTTGCGATGTACGGGGCTTGCTCCCCAAAGTCATTTTCGGGGTTCGCTTACTTTTTCAGCAGCAGACGAAGGGCCTGATCCATGAGAGCTTTAATCTAGGTCGGAGACGTCGTGCTTGTACCCATCGGAGAAGATGATGCGAAGAAGGGTCACGTGCCCGTTCCGCTGCCCGCGACCCCGCAGGCGGCGCCGCGCGACGCGCGACTCGCGGATTATTTCTGGTACGCATTTGTCTCGTACCCGTGTGGTGTACATGACTGAAAACTCAGGTTCGCTCGCATTGTGCATATCAACGGCGAGGACGAGCGCGTACACGTGCAATGGTTTGACCATGCTTCAAATACGTTCCTCGACGACATAGCGGATACGCGCGAGCTGTTCCTCACCCCTCTATGTGATACCCTTCCCTTGATCAACCTCTGTGGCACCGTCCCGGTCACTGACATGTCTGGAGTCGCATCGGTGGGAGATGATTTTGAGGGGCATTTCTTTCGGTGAGCCCCTCGTCAACTTCTTCCTTGACCTTTCCGTGTTGATCGACATGTTCAGGTTCATGTATGACAAGAGGGATGCATCGTTCACGGATATTCCCGTTGAAGCACACGCAGCTGCGGACCCACCTCGCAACTGCGCTATCTGTGCGCAGCGAGAGGAAGAGGAGATGCGGGCGCGCGGGCGAATCGTACGCAAAGCAGGGTTGGTTACAGGCGTCGGGATCCACGGGACGACTTTCCATGTGGGGGACTTTGCGCTCGTGCGCGCCGAGCAGGGCCCTGCGCACATTGCACAACTCGTTGGCGTGTACTCTGGTGATCCGGTCTGGGTCAGGATGCAATTACTTGGGCGCGTGTCGGATCTCGCGGACTTGCTGCCGTCCGACGAGCTCAGGGACGAGGTTTGTTTTCCTCACGGTCTCCGTCACGAAACCTACTTTTTTTTTCAGCGCCACCTGTTCTTCACGGACGAGAATCAGGAGGTGCCACTCCACGACCTGCTTTCTCCTTGTCACATACTACATTACGACCTTATTTTCGACATGGAACTATGGACTTCACTTGGCCCGAGCTACTTTTATTACAAATACCGCTTTCCGCGACGAAGTCCTGCGTCGTGGAACGAACGTGAGCTACTCGAGAAGACCGCGGGGATCGGATGCGAGACCTGTGCGTTTGTGCTCCAGGACCGCCTCGCGGAGGCGGTGTCGTTCAGTGAGGAGACGCAGGCCCGTAAGCTCAGGATTTTCGACGTGTTTTCCGGTGCCGGTGCGATGAGCTTGGGGATGGAGAGCGCGACTTGCAGCGTGAAGACTACACATGCGGTTGAAATTGCCCCCAGTGCAGCGCGGACGTTCCGGTGCGTGCGGAACATGTCATTCCGTGCGATCTGGCGGCGTGGAGAGCGGTAAGTCTAACGACGGCGTCTCCATTTTGCTAGGCGCAACTCCCCGAGTACGACCGTCTATAACCAATGTGTGAATGACGTGCTGCGTTATGCTGTCAAGTCGTACAGTGGCTTGCTTCAGGAAGATGAGGTACCGAAGGACATCTATGACAACATGAGACTACCGCCGCCGCCACGGCCGGGCGAGATCGATGTGATCACTGCTGGCTTCCCCTGGTGCGTGTCCATCCTTCAGATCACGCCTGCTAACACGCAAGTGGAACCCGTCAGCCAGCCTCACTCCCGGCTGAACATGTTCCAGAAGGCGAACGACATGAAGAGCAATCTCATTCTGAACCTGCTCTCTTGGGTCGACTTTTTGCAACCAAAGTATTGCATCTTCGAGAACGTTCGTGGGTTCTTGAGCTACAACCTCAATGCGATCCAGGTGGACGAGCACCGGACAGCGGGCGGGATCAGCATGGGTGGGCTTAAGTTCCTCGTCCAAGCAATGCTCTCGATGAAGTATGTCATTATTTCTCAGTGATAACCTAAAAATCGCCACTGAGTTGAGTATCTATATCGCACCGTGTGGTGTATAGCTACCAGGTTCGATTCTGCCTACTGCAAGCGGCCCACTACGGCACCCCACAGACGCGGGTGCGGTTTTTCCTTTTCGCGGCGCAGCGGAGATACCCCCTCCTCTTTGCGCCACAGCCAACGCATGACTTTCCACAGACTCACAAGCTCGAGATTCGATTTCCAAATGGCGACATTGCGCGGGCTGTGCGGGCTGAGGTAGGCACGGCGCCGTTCAAGTTTGTCTCGATAGATGATGCCATCAGCGACTTACCACGGTTCGACTGGTGCGAAATCTCCTATCTTTATCATGCCTGGATCTAGGTCCCGAGGGTGATGTCTCATGCGAAATAATGCAGGAAAAACCCGAGTTTGAACTGTCTATCTGCGCAGAAGCGAATCGAGGCGCGGCAACGCGCGGCGGAGATACCCGTGTTGGAGTGCGACCCGGAGAAGCCGTACGTTGGTTATGGGGGCATCGTGTTATACCAACATGCACCGCGCACAACATTCCAGGCCTGGTGCCGCAAAGCGCGTACGGAAGACCTGCAACATTTTACCCGGACGCTGAAGCCAGCGACAGTGGAACGGTGGGCGTATCGCAAGACCCACCATACATGCATACTGATAATTGAGGCGACCGGCTTTCAGCGTGGTTAATATTCCTCTGACTGCCCGGGCAGATTATCGCTGTGGGAACCTCGCTTTGTGATACTCTCTGTCTGTTGGTGACCCGTGCATTGTTTAGCGCTGGAAAAGGAACACTGGCAGTGGCAATTCTCAGATCCGGCGTCTGCAATCGCGAGGAAGGGTTTCCGACCAGGTACGAACGAAAGTTCTCAGAGCTGTGATCAGGGAGGAAAGACGTCGTTTTCCGTTTATTCGAAGGACTGTATGGTCGACTGGATAGGAACTACGTATTCCAGACGACGGTTACGAATGTCGAACCGACGGCCAAGCAATCACGCGTCTTGAATCCCTATGTACGTCGGCATCACACACAGAACACAACGTTCATCTTACTCATAGTCACTGATCTTTTGAGTGTCATCGAATGGTCACCGTCCGCGAGCTAGCGCGGTCCCAAGGGTTCCCCGACTCATTTGTCTTCCACACAATCAATGACAATGTCGTCACGGTGCGCCCAATATGTATTCATTTACTCCTCCAGGTTCGACAAATTGATCCAATCAGATGCACCGACAAATTGGAAATGCAGTTCCGTGGCCCGTTTCAGCAGCTATTGGTCGCGAGCTGCATGAAGCGTGGCTTAAAAAATGGCGCAGAGACAGACAGGATGTTATGGTCATTGAGTGACTCGGAATGGATGTTCGCACCTTGTCTATTGTCTTCGGGTGTTTAGACAATAAAATTGTGAAAAGTACTTCATGTTAATGTAGAAATATTGATGCCGGGATTTGGATCGTTAGGCGGGGAGTCATTGTTACGAGACCGCATTGAGTGAGCGGGGAAATGATTGTCACACGTAGAGCCTACGCTTCCTTGCTCTCTTCAATCTCTACCAACTCCCTACCCTCCTCCACCATCTCGCCCCTGGCACACCCAACAGCCTTAATGACACCGTCGACCGGAGCCCGCAATACCGTCTCCGTCTTCATGCTCTCAAGTACTACAACCGCTTGGCCCTTCTCCACCCGCTCGCCAATAGCAACACGCACATCAACGACGAGACTGGGCATAGGAGCGCGCAGCGCACCCCGTGCCGATGAGTGTGCGTGCGTACTGAGCTCTTCTGCCCACGCCGGCGCGCGGCGTAGCACAATCGCGGCGTGTGGGCCGCTGAAGATATGCAACCGCTCAGCTCCTGCGGTGCTGTGGGCTTGCGGGACGACAGTTGCACGACTCACAGACCCTACGATGGTCGTAGAGAGCGACGTCGGGCCGGTGAGTGATGCCGATACACCCCGGAACTCGACTGGCATCGTAGCATCAGGGGCTGCATTCATGGATTGCACGACAATGTCAAACAGGCCGCCAGTCGGATGTCTACAGATCCGCAAGGAGACGACGGTACCCGTTCCAGTCTCGAAGGAGACTGTGCGCGTGTGGACGTCGCCGCCGAAACGGCGAGCAACTAGGCGTGTCCAAGGCGTGGCGGTGTGAGTGAAGGGTGGTTGGTCGCGGAGGACCAGGAAGAGAGCGGCTTGGGCTAACAGCTCGGCGGAGGGCTCGGCGAGAGGTGGGAGTAACTCATCGCGGTATTTCTGCGCGGGGGCTTCTTAGACCATCTCTCAAAGAAGCTGCAAATACGAAATTAACATACCGGAATAAAGCCAGTTTCCACTTCACCGGCTATGAACGCGGGATGACCGGCAAGTGCACGAAGGAAAGCGATGTTTGTTGACAACCCGACAACTTGATACTCTTCTAGTGCGACGCGAAGCGCACGTAGCGCCTCTGCGCGGTCTGTCCCATGTACAACAAGTTTAGCGATCATGGGGTCATAGAACACGCCAATCTGTGCGCCTGGGCCGAAACCTTGCTCTATCCGGATGGAAGGAGCAGTAGATACCGCGGCAACAGGTGGGGCAAAGATATGCGTTGGCATTGGTGTCGAGAGATGGAGAAGGCGACCGGAATCAGGCAGGAAATCATTTCGCGGGTTCTCTGCATAGATGCGTGCCTCGAATGCATGGCCGACTATAGGAATCTGGGATTGAGTGAGGGGTAAAGGATTACCAGCCGCAACCTGGCATGTTGAATGTAAGCGCAAGGAGCGAGTTGTAGGCCGCTGTGGGTCACCTCAAGCTGCCACTCCACGAGATCAAGGCCTGTAATCATTTCCGTAACTGGATGCTCGACCTGCAGTCGAGTATTCCTTCAAGACGGAGTTCAACCCCACGCATGTCACATGAGGGATAGGCACATACATCTCCATGAAGTAGAACCTATCCGTGTCTTTATCGAAGATGAATTCAACCGTGCCCGCTCCGACATAACTGACTGCTTTCGCCGCGGCAATGGCCTTGGCACCCAAATCCGCTCGTAACTCAGAAGACAGACCGGGCGCAGGCGCTTCTTCAATAATCTTCTGATTCCGCCGTTGTACCGAACAATCGCGCTCCCAGAGGGATACGGTATTTCCTATGGTATCTGCGAACACTTGAACCTCGACGTGCCTTGGTCGCTCGATGAATTTCTCCACTAAGACAGTCGCGTTACCAAACCCCTTGAGTGCCTCACGCTGCGCGGATTCCAGTGCTTCCAGGAACGCTGATGCGTTGTGGACTGTGCGCATGCCTTTACCCCCACCACCATGGACGGCCTTGATAAGGACGGGAAAGCCTGTGTTGTCAAAAGAATGAGAGCTTGAGAATACGCTGAAGACATGATAAGCACCTATTTTTTCAGCCTCGTAGAGAAGGTGTTGCGGATCCTGATTGGTACCATGGTACCCGGGAACACAGGGTACACCGGCGTCTACAAAGGTAAGATGGGACAATAGGGTCTAATAATCAGATATTTCGACGGGACGGCAAGACGTTTGACACCATACTCGTCATGATGTTCTTAGATTCGCTGGGAGAGGTGTACGTTCAGATCACGACCAAAATGAAAGAGGTAGTTTACCTTTTGGACCCCATACTGATGATGGCACCGGGAGGAGGACCGATGAAAGTGATGCCTTCCTTGTCCAATCGCTCCGCAAAGTTTGCATTCTCACTGAGAAAACCGTAGCTACGAGACGGGTTATTGGTACATAGAGAAAGTTGAATGGATGAACTCAACCCAGGATGTACTGCCTACAGCCGGGATAGAGATATAAGTTACATGTGGTCAGACACGGGGCCCCAAATCCGGCTAGAATACATACCTGCGCGCCGCTGCGGTGACAGACATCGATGATCTTGTCTATCCTCAGCTGCAGAAGCGGTTCATAGACGTAAACCACAGTGTACCACACTACGCACATAACTCTCGGCAGATGGAGCAAGACCTATACAGAAAGCTTCATCTGCCTAAAGGCATAGTAAATCAACCATGCGAAGCAGAGAGATTACTCCAGCTTACCATCTCTACATGGAGAGAATCTGCATCCACTTGACTGTATACAGCTACTGTTCGAATTCCAAGTTTCTTCGCAGTTCGGATTACGCGACATGCGATTTCCCCTCTACAAAACGTTAAGAGCAGGTTACGAAGAGAGAACTTGTCTTTCGTACCTGTTCGCCACGAGTATCTTGTCAAAATGAGGTCTACGGCTAAGAAACAGGGTCGACTCTGTGTATATAGTACACCTCATTAATAGCCGGGACTTGTCAAGGAGATATAAAAATATCTACCTGAAGCAGCAGCATAGCTGCGCCGTGCAAATGGCGATCCCGTGTTCTTCTGTTCCGCATTCGAGGGATTGGTTTGTGTCGATCTGAAGGCTAGATAGGAAGTAGCTGATGGCAAATGGATGCGATTAGAGCGCTGCGCCGTGCGAGAGATGATACGTGTGCTTGCAGTTGCAGAGGTTCGCGAGGGGATCATTTGTGCAGGGTGTGGGCCCCCACGGGTGTTGTCGCGTTAGGTTCCGGACCCGTGCTCAGCTCAGCGCTCAGCGCTCAGCGGCCGCCCACTGACATGATCAGCTCTTGCTCATGATCGTATCCTTGTCCTTCTAAACCCAAGCCCTGTTTTACTTACTTCGGGACATGCCTGACCACTTGTTAGGCCTTAATGAGTAAGTCATGCTCGACGCCTAGGCTTCTTCAATTCCCTCCCTTACGGTTTCTATTACTCGTCTCATCTAGGTCATGGCGTTTAACTGGTACCGATTTTTTTTCGTAATAAAACTACGTCTATCTTACCTCCGCACTTAGTCATCCGGTCTCAGAACTTTGGCATGCTGCGCGCTGAAAAGTCATGGCGGCCCATCATCACCCTAGAGGTCGACGGCCAGCACAAATACGAAGTTATGCTTGGCACAGATGGTCAGAATCCGAATCAAAGGGACATTATGCTTCTGTGCGTTGCATCATGCATATTGTCAATGGTCCTGACTCCAATAGTCATCACGCACACAATCAGACCTGTATAAGGCTTGACGTTTGGCACAAGTCCCAGAGTAAGGCCAAAAGTCGGAAGCGTCGGCACCATGTTGCATCAGTCGTCATGCCTCTTGGTGAGGTCTTGAAGAAGCAGGGCACAGACCCATGTGCGCAATTACTTTCTCATCGTATGTAATGCTCACGCAACCTTCAGACGCGGAGCTTCAGTTATCCGGTGTCCCTGCTGCACGAAGAAAGTCTGTGGCGCAAAAACAACGACTTTGCGCTTCTCTCCTCATTCGCTTACAACCACCACTTCACCTCATATCACATGAAAGCAGCGAGGATGACTTCTCCATAATTAGCTCTGGTAAGCCCTGACTAGATGGTCCATACACCAAGTTCTCATGTCTGCGAAGCAGACAAGTACCCCTCTGATCCATCTGTTACACCCGAGACAGACGACCACGAAAACCCGCCACCATGGGCAAGCGCTGTCTCTGAGGATCCACCTGCTGGTCTCCGGAGACGCAAAGTCAAAGGCTACTGTATCAACTCTGAGGAGGAACACTCGGGCGAGTCCAATTACTACCCCAGCGAGGATGAGGTGGAGGATACAAAAGCGTGCAATACCTGGGAACCTCCAATACTCTACGACGACGAAGTTTCAACTATCCACTCAGATTCCCTCGGGATCAGCACATATTCTCACACACCCTCAGTCATTTCTATCATTCTCCCGTCCTTGCTTCCCCTAACCTATGTTACCGACAACGTGTCCGTATCATCAGGCGCATCCTTCGCATCCAGTGCATTCGACACAATGACCTACCACCGTGGATTACGTGAGGCGCAAGTTGATTCGGACTTCGATGGGATCCTCCTCAGACTATTATCCGAGTGGTATTACACCGGGGCATCAGTAAGCATGGCTTCCACTGTCCCTGCGAGAGGTGTAGGCTTACCTTCCATCCCAGCTTCTTTCCATCGCCGCGTAGATATTCCCTCGAATTTGTTCGTATCGCCGGATAAGCTGATGGTATTCCATAGCGTTGACACAACTGTATTCGGCTTCTCACCCGGAAATCTTTTCAACGTGGACAGCGTCGCAAAGCGTTCCCTAATTATCTCGAGTGTGGCGGCAGCGATCGGGCTTTCTATTGACGTGTGGTTCATATTCTTCTACTCTGGCGCGGACGCACGCAAATTCCAGGTAAGCCCCGTTTTAACCTCTTTTACTTGAAAAAGTAAAAGTTCTGACCGCCTATCATGGACACAGACGCTTGCGGTGGACATCTACGGCTCGTACTTCTTCTTTGCGCTCTCATCACGCCTGCCCCTCGTCGCCCTCTTCATCGCCGTCCTCTCCCTCGTCGTCTTCCTCGGCGCTATGGCGTGGACTGCGTGGCCCGCTGCCGTCCTCGTCATGTGTGTCTTCGCAGGCGTGCTTGTCAGCCTCCAGTTTATTGTTTACGGTTTCCACCGTATCGCGCTCGGTCTCGCGTGGATTCTGCGCGGGGCTTGGTTGGGAGCATGTTATTTTTGGAGCCGGATGCGGGGTATTTTCGCACGCGGGCAGGCCCAGGGCCCTGGTCAGGTGGGCGAAGAACCAAGACCAGCGATGTCAGCGCGAGGAGTCGCGCCCCCCGTTTCTGTGCGCGCGTCGGTCCACGCGAGACATACGACATAAAAGACGATGCGCAGATCACTACCTTGTTCTATATCCGTATTTAGTTGCATTTCTGCTAGTATTTTTTATCCGGTGAATGTTCCTTATGCTATCAGGTACGGTCAATTTGAATTTCCGTACAGTATGAATCTAGGACTGCCACGTAACTTATGCGGCAGTCGTAGGAGGACCACTCCAAGCATCCCTGGAAATGCTGTGACCATACGCTAGATGTCACCAATGTAGAGAAAATATGTCCTGGTGAATTGGTAATTCATTCATTCAGCCTAGAGATGTTCCGCAGCACCCTCAGGCCTGGTTCTGGACAATAACTTGAAGTGTAGCGAAGCAGCGCCAATGTCTCACTAAAGTTATCGGCTCTCCCCCGTCTAATAGCAATATCTTCCTACATAGATATTGTATGTCACCTCTTGGATACTAGTATGGACTTCATGCTTCCAGTCGTTGAAGCCAGGTGACTGATAAGATGTCTTTAATCGCTATTTACCACATTGTATCGCGAGATTCGCAACTTGACCCATTTGTGAACTTGAACTTAAAAACTCTCTGACAATACTTTAGCGAGGTACAGTATATTCACCCTACTCAACGGTGCCAAATTTTTCTACAACCGATCCCCAAAACCCAAAAAATACTGTAATAAGCGCCCGTTTATTTCGACTCCGAAGGAACTCGTGACTGTCGTCAAATATTCTGACTGATACCGGAGGCTCCCAACTAAAAATGAAGGTACCTGAGAGTGCCTGCTTCCTGCTAGCCGACTATGACCCTCGAGCGACAAAGTTCAAGTTAAATGCCAGCCCAACGACTCACGGTGTCAATCAGCGCCTCGTGTGCTGTCTGAACTAGGAATGGCCAGTAATCTGTTCATAATGGTTTCCGCGGGTTTAGGCTGCGGTTTCACCTGAGCAAGTTGACAGCAAGGTCACGGTTATTGTTCCTTCTTTTGGACGGTCCCGTATTTGAGGGTGGCACTGATTCTTCTCATCTCTCAGAGTTCCTAGCTGGTTTAACTGAGAATGGAAGTCGGTCATAACGGATGATCGATCTCTCTTGAATGAGTGGCGTCGAATTATGGCGAGTCCTTTGCCTATAGTCCGCGGCCTTTACTAATACCACCCCTTCCCCCACAGTGCTTAGCCGGAGAAGTGGTCCCACCGTGAGCGATTCCAAAGGTCCCTGATCCGTTAATTATAATGTGTGCTCATCTTTGCCATGTTGTACCCGCCGCGGCTTCGGCATACGAACCACCGAGCATTTTTTTCCTCGACCGAACGACCTTTTAAGTTAATTTTTGACAGCCTACGATATGCCGCCTCGCCCCGCTGAGCACCATGACCCTTTCCCTTGCAGAGTCTCAGCTGATAACACTAGCCTCGACGACATTCCTTTATGGTGCGCCTCGAAAGCGTCTCGTTAGTCCTTCCTTGTTCCCTTGCTTATGAACCCATTGATAGGACTATTCTTCGCTTTGTTTCTCGTCACGAGTGTGGTTATGTCTCGCAACGTGACAGAAGATATTCGTCGACAACGCACAAGGGTTATTCCTGTATCGTTCTTGATGCTTTTGGTGGCCACCACGGTATGATCAGATCCCGCATGACCCACTCATTCTCTCAAACCAGTGCCTCCTAGCACATTATCATTCTCTGGGTCCGAGCAACGCAGGGGTTCCTCATTCAAAAAGGAGGTAGCACACAAGCTTTCTATGAGGACATCTCGGATCCAACAAGTCTTATTAAGGTGATCTGCATGTGTATCCAGATGATACTGGGAGATTCAGTGATTGTGAGCGGATATTTTGCATCTGCTCTAGTCCCCTGTTCATTTTCGAAGATATGGCGACTCTATGTGGTCTATGACAAACAACTGGTGGTCGTCGTTCCGGCAATCCTTCTTGTGGCCGTATATACAGGTACGTAAATGAGGATCACGTTAATCCCCATTCAACGTTTGCCCTCAAGGGGTCGCGTGTGTCACCAATACGTTGATGGCGAAGGCGCGCCCTGGAACCGACATTTTCCACGTGGCAACGTCTTGGATCACTGCGTATTTTTCGCTGACTATGTCAACCAATATCATTTGCTCAGGTGAGCATATTTTCATATATTTCACTGTCCACGAAAGTTGTCTCATACATGCACACAAAACAGCCGCAATTGCATGGCGGATATTCCTTGTCGGGAAACCCATAAGAAGGGCTACAAGTCTCTGGCCCATCATATTTATCATCATCGAGAGCAGCGCGCTGTATGCTTTCGGCGTAGCCGCGGCGCTCGTATCCTTCCTTTCCGGCACTAACGGGCAGTACATCGCTGTGGAAGCGCTCGTCCCGCTCGTTGTAAGCTACGCCCCGCACTTCCTTAACTTTTCGACTCGTAGCCTCACCTACGCTCAGGGCATTGTCTTCTCTCTAATCGTGCTCCAGATCCGCTTTCACATCAGCACAACAACCAGCTTCTCGAGTGGCGGGAAGCCGCCACCGCACGGAGGAATGTGGGGCCGACAGTCTGTTTGCCCTGAGAGTGGGGAGCTAGAGTTTCATGTGCGACCGCGATCAGCTCAGATGGCGGTTCACGTAACGAAGCAGACCCACACTTACCTCTCGACAGACGATGACCGTGACAAAGGCAGAACCTGGACACCTGATTTGTCGGTGAGCAAGCTGTCGCCTCTCCTTGATTGAGGCTCATTATCTCTTGCTTGCAAGGTGCTTTACCCCAGTCATAATGAAAGCCAGATCTCATGACGTGATGCGTTTCTGTATACCATAGTATCTATTCCTTGTCTCATTCCCGCGTGTCTTGAATATTTGGTCGTCGAAGTCAACAACCCAATTGTCGATCGAACGGCGGTGAAGCGAGATCCACTATGACATTTGAGATGGTTTGTCCTTGAGACCGGTGACTATAGGCTTGAGTGTTCGGGAATTGCGGGCGTTGAACAGTGCCTCTCTTTGCAACTATGGTGATGTGTGCTAGTCGATAACTACAACACTATCGTCCATCGGCTATCGTGTGATATATCAACTCAGTGGATGTCGATGCTCACGGACGCACGTACATGTACCGCACTCCAAGTTACCAAAATGTTTTGTTTGGGATGTCTCTGAAAAACTGATATTCCATGCCCATACATGCACCTGTCTCCCCGGCTATATGGTCATATGGCGTTAAGTTTTCTATATGCTGGAGAGAGTTAAGATCATAACACAGCCGCTAGTAAC
>QFDW01004541.1:0-14888 GCA_003315895.1 Lactifluus rugatus | reverse complement strand
TTGTCTTGTACAAGCTTGTACAAGCCCTGACAAGCTCTGACAAGAAAAATGTGAAAACACTGATGTTGACTGCATCAGGAAACCTGCAGCAAACTTTTTCGGACTTCTCTGAGCTCGCACGAGCTCGTGTGAGCTCGTACAAGTGAAAAAGCCCAAAAAGGAACGAAAGTTGAAAAGTAACCTAGAATTGGGCAAAAAGTTGTTTTCCACCTTGGCCAAAAAAAGTTGAAAAGTTGAAAAAGTTTCGAAAAGCACAAAAATTTCCCTAATGGAGAGAAAAAGTTGACAGGTAAAAAATCAAACTTTTTCACTTTTTCACTTTTCTACTTGGAAAAGTCGAAAAGTCGAAAAGTTTTTGCACAATTTCCTGATGTGCACCCGGTTTACTGTTGTACTGATACATGACTCAGTGGAATTTATACCTTTTGTCATCCAATAACAAAAGCATTGATTTGCCGCAAGTCTGTGTTTCCTAAGGGAACATCTGAGCCATGCACCAAATGCATGTGCTAGGAGAAGTTGATTGATGATCAATCGCAACTCCCTAAGAAAGGGAGAGATTTGATGATATCCCTCACTTGTGTCCAATTTGTGCTCCCAGCCACATCTTCTAATCAAGGAAACATCACCGACTCTGCCCACTTTCAGTTTAAGTTGGCAACTCAAAGTGAGAAGACATGCTGATAAAATTGCAGCAATAAGATAAAGGTGTGATAAGATCACATGCGCTAAATAGAAGCGCGTTCAGTCTGTAAGTCAAAGACTGTATTGATAACGATAAGTACCTAAATAGAAGCGCGCTAGGTACGTGTTAGTAAGGTACTAGATAAGATATAGATTAAGTACTCACTTCAGTCTGTAAGTCAAAGACTGAAGTGTCAGAGTCGAAATACGAGTCCTTATATACCATAGAGAGTCTGTAGGTGTTTTATAAGTCATAGGGATATAGTATGGTATCATAGATTGGTATCTAATCATAAGAAAAATAATGTAGATCGGAAAATTGTCTTTAATCAATCAATTAATTAATACGCACGTGTGATTATGCCAACATGCGCTCGATCTGCTACTCGCAGTCCGTCGATCTGGCTCGACTGTGATAAGCAGTTCCTGGCTCGGCTCAACATCCCCCCATGATTAAGACAATCCCAGATTAGATCAGACCTAACCCAGATACAAAGTCTTGGAGTTGGACACGCGCGTGCAGCTTGGTGAGTCCATCCACAAGCATATCAAGAGTGGGTGTACAAATCAGATCAATAAGCCTGTTATCAACATACTCGCGAATCGCATGATGCTTAATCGGGATATGCTTCGACCATCTCCTGGTGACAGGATTGAGCGCAAGATCTATGGCACCTTTGTTATCACCATGTAAGGGGATCGGATCTGTAACATCATAGCCGATCTCGCTTAGAAAGGCATGGTACCATGCGGCCTGATTGGCAGCGTCAGCTAGAGCCATATACTCTGCCTCGGTAGTGCTCTGCACTACTGTCTTCTGTTTACGCAATACCCAAGAGATAGCAGCATCAGCTAGCAGGAACACATACCCTGAAGTGGAGTGATAGTCATCAGCCTGATCTCCTAAGCTTGAGTCCGAAAACCCATGTAATCCGTCACCATGCCCACCATCGTAACATAGCTTGTAGGCCTCTGTACCCTTTAGATAAGATAGTACATATTTGGCAAGGCGCTGATGCTGTGGCAAGGGATTTGACGCGTACTGTGCCAGGCACGATACTGCAAAGGAAATATCTGGCCAGCTTCCGATCTGCACATAGAGCAGGCTCCCAATGATCTTCTGGTAGTTATTTATTTCTAAGGGAGTCACCTGTCCATCATGCTTGACCAGGTGTGCTTCGGCACCTGCAGGGAGGGGAGTGCACGCAGGATTGGCATCCGCCATTCTGAAGCGATCTATGATCTCCAAAACATAACGGGACTGATCTATATCTAGAAGCTTCTTCACCCAATTGCGTATAATCCGAATGCCGAGGTACAACTCAATCTTGCCTAGATCTGTCATCTCATAGCGACTAGATAGCATAGACTTCAGCTGATCTATACCCTTGCGCGAATCCCCCAGAAATATGATATCATCGACGTAGAGGATGATTACTATTACACCCCCATCATCTTGGTGATGATACACCCCCGCGTCGGAGTGTGTGCGCGTGAAGCCGAGCTCTATGAGAACTCCATGAAATTGCAAATTCCATGCGCGTGAGGCTTGTTTGAGACCGTATAAAGCCTTTTTGAGCAGGCAGACTTGGCCTGAATGGGCAGGGTCAATGAAACCTTCGGGCTGCTCCATGTAAATTTTCTCATCCAGTAGTCCATTCAGGAACGCCGACTTGATGTCCATCTGATGGATCTCCCAATCCTCTAGCACGGCCAACGCTAGTAGCAGTCGCAATGACTCGAACTGGGCTACTGAAGAGAAGGTTTCATCGTAATCTATTCTCTGAACCTGCGTGAATCCCTTCGCAATGAGGCACATGTGAAAGCGTCCATCTGCTTTGCGCTTGAACACCCATTTAGACTTGACGGCCTTGCGGCCCGTCGGCAAGTCTACGAGAACCCAAGTTCCATTTTTGGCTAACGCGTCCATCTCATATTGGCACACGTCCTGCCACTCATCGGCTAGAGCTGACAACATCACTTCCCGATAAGTAAGCGGATCCTGGACCTCCGCAGCCACCAAGAGCACCGTATGTGATAATTGCCCAGTAGGATTATGCTTGATGTTGTCCTGAGTAGCATACCTGGGATTAGGATGTGGCTTCTCACGCAGTCTCTGAGGCGATGGAGGGCCAAAAGAAGGACCTGGAAGGGAGGAGTGAGGAGGTCTGCTAGGAGGTCTGCAGAGCGGGAGAGGGTGGGTGTGGTGCGGCAGGCAGTGCCGGTGGGGTAGGCAGTGGTCGGGTAGCGGGTGTAGCATATACTGTGCTAGTGTCAGTGGGAATGGAACGTTCAGGTGTGTTCAGAGGTGTTGGGACTCTAAGTTCACACTGGTACTCTATTGTAACTGGCCCATCAATTGTAAAAGGTTCAGTTGGCATGGCAGACGGCTCACTGCCAGCCAGTGTGGGGAAGGAGCGCTTGTCAAAAGTCATGTCGTGGGACAGGACGACTGAGTGGGTACTCCTATTCTATAACTGGTAACCCTTGGAACCCAGTTCATAGCCGACAAATACAGTCTTGATCGATCAAGGATCGAGCTTTTGCCGAGTTTCCTTGGGCACGTGCATGTAGGCTTTGCAGCCGAATACGCAAAAGTAAGAGACATCTGGGATGTGCCCGTCATACCAGAGCTCGTGTGGAGTGCGCCACTTCAGAACGTGTGTGGGAGTTTTGTTATACGTATGAACAGCAGCATCCACTGCTAATTCCCAAAAGCCGAGGGACAATCCAGCGCCGTGCAGCATAGCACGCACCATATCTAAGATCATCCGATTCCATCGCTCGGCTAAGCCATTCTGTTGCAGTGAGTATGGCATCATAGATTTGTGCTCTATCCCTTTTTCGGCCAATAAAGATTGCAGCTCTCTGGATATGTACTCCCCCCCACGATCAGAGTGCAGCGTGAGCATCTTATCAGATGTCTGAGTCTCCGCCCAAGCGAGGAACTTCTTGAACGCAGCCACACACTGATCTTTCTGCTTTAGGAAGTAGACCACTCCATGTCTAGAGTAGTCATCGATGAATGTAGCCATATAGAGAGTGCCTTGTATTGAGTGTTTTTGCATCGGCCCGGCTAGATTACTGTGAATGACCTGTAACCGCCAGTCCGACCGCTTAGATGAGGCTGAGAAGGGAAGTCGCGGCTGTTTGCTGAGTTCACAACTGGGACAGGGCGACTGATCATGATCGTGATTGATCAGAGCACTAAGCGATAATCCTTTGATGGATTCGCTATGACACATAAGTGCATTGTAAGACATATGTCCCATCCGCTGATGCCAAAGATCTATTGGAGAGGATGCACTCCGGTGGGCGTGGATGGCAGGGTTGGAGGTGTCAAACCAGAAAAGGTTATTGTCCATGTATCCCCCCATGATCTTGAGATCGTTAACGTAGATCTCAAAGCCCTTGTTATTAAATAAGATGTTTCTGCCTTTGCACAAGAGTGCGCCAACAGAGAAGTAGCGCGATTGCGCTGCAGGGACATGCATCACATTGTGTAAAGTCAATGTCATGTTTGTGCTGCCACCTAGAGGCTTGACAATGATCTCCCCAGATCCAACCTGTTTGATTTCTGTGTGACCACCGAGACTGACAGATCCGCGGACCAGGTGCCAAGATGTGAAGTCTGAGCGATAAGGACTAATATGGTGCGTAGCGCCAGAATTGACCATCCATCTGGATCGGGTAGCTGTGTAAAGGGAAACACGTAATTCATTGTCATCATCCGACCACTTGGAGATAGTAGCAGTAGTAGGAACAACTATATGCGTGTGAACTGCCTTGCTAGGTGTCTGCATTGAGTTGCCCTTCTCTTTCTCCTTTTCTTTTTCTTTTTCCTTTTTCTCCTTTGTGGCAACATCCCGCTTCTTTTTCCTACACTCATTACTTTTGTGCCCCACCTTCTTGCAATAATAACAAGAGATGTCATCTTTGTTAGTGTGTTTGACAGGGGCAACCTTATTGAGTAAGGCAGAGGAACCAGAGTGCCGACTTTCCTCATTGAGAATGCGTTCCTGTATCGTAAGCGGGGAAAGGTTCTTCAGCTCGCCGGTTGCCAAAATAGTGGAAGCGACGGCTGAATAAGATTCGAGGAGTGCCTTGATAAGGATAAAGGAGAATTGGAGATTGGTGATCTTCATATCATTATTCTCTAGGGTGATGCAGGTGTCATTGAGTTTCTGCAACTGCAGCAGGAGTGATTTGGATTTGTCTAGAGAGGTACCTGTGAGGGAAACCCAACTATTGAATGCAGACATAGATCCGATGCCTCCATAAATGCATTTGAGTTCTTCCCATTTGAGTTTGCATGTACTGAAGTTGGTATCGTTGGAGATGGTAGTCCAGACATCCTTCTGTGTATACATTTCCAGAACGCCCAACAGCATCTCCTCCTGACTATTCCAGTCTGTGGACGGAGTTGTGGGAACATTGGTAATATGATTTTTCAAACCATTCATTTGGAAGAGTGCAAGCATGCAAGAGGACCAATTTCCCCAATTAGATCCATTAAGGATCTCGATCGCAGCTGCAGGTGGGAACAATATCATAGAGGGTGCCATGTGCTGCTAAGGTACATGACGATTTGGTAATCTGGGTAAGCGGAGCTGTCAGACCTAGCATTGAAGATCTAAGTGAACCTCTGACGTATCAGGCTGTAATGCCCTGAATCAAAGATCCAGTCCCTTGGACCCTGCATGCGATGTGAAAAGAGAACTATTTCTAGCCTATCTAGTGCACCGCAGTTGTAGCAAGCCCAAGTGCTCAGGGGAGTGACTATCCCCACCTTGTTATAGACCCAGAAACAGTGCCCCCACTAGGGGAGTCAACAGCCAACCGTTCAGTGGGCAAATAGTCCCCGGGGCCTCCCACCTGGTTTCCTGACCTGGCTGTAAGGCCGCATCCGGCTCGTCCGCAAGTGCCTAACCAGCTATCATGCGTCTGTTTCCCCAGGCTAAGTGAGATTACCGTAAAAGGTATATGAGAATTAAGTAATCGTGCAAAGGGCCAAGGAGAAAACTCGTGATGCTTCTGCGTCACCACGCTCCGTTGCATCACTCGTGGGAAATCCCGATAAGGGATCCAGCCTACGCCAATCCCCCGGCTCCAGGGACCGGGAGAATAGAGGTTACGCACTAGAAGTGAAACAGAGGCTCGCCTTAAGGAGATAATAAAATGTGTGAGGTAATGCAAGTGCGAGCTTGTGTGAATGATCTTCTTCTTGGACTTTAGAGGGGCACAGGGCCCATAACCTGATAAAATTGCAGCGATAAGATAAAGGTGTGATAAGATCACATGCACTAAATAGAAGCGCATTCAGTCTGTAAGTCAAAGACTGTATTGATAACGATAAGTACCTAAATAGAAGCGCGCTAGGTATGTGTTAGTAAGGTACTAGATAAGATATAGATTAAGTACTCACTTCAGTCTGTAAGTTAAAGACTGAAGTGTCAGAGTCGAAATACAAGTCCTTATATACCATGGAGAGTCTGTAGGTGTTTCATAAGTCATAGGGATATAGTATGGTATCATAGATCGGTATCTAATCATAAGAAAAATAACGTAGATCGGAAAATTGTCTTCAATCAATCAATTAATTAATACGTGTGTGTGATTATGCCAACACACGCTTGATCCGCTACTTGTGGTCCGTCGATCCGGCTCGACTGCGATAAGCAGTTCCTGGCTCAGCTCAACACATGCTGATGCTGATCATATATGCATAGCTGCCTTACAGGCTATAGATATCTAGATCTCACAGGTGTGTGATTCGATCGAACACTAACCATTGTCAACTGTAGAAATGTCTGTTATGCCTCGCAAGCCCAACAAGTGATGGAGGTGGCAGAAGTCTGTTTTTACAAGAGGCTTTGTGAATACTAGTATGTCTGCCATATTATTGACTGAGTTGACATGAGTGATACACACTTCTTTGTTTTCTACCAACTCTTGAGTGTAGTGGTACTTTACACAGATGTGTTTGATGTGAGCATGCCACACATGATCCTCCATGATAATTGATGCAGCCTGGTTATTGCAATAGAGGGGAGTTGGGGTGGTCAGTGTGAAGTTGAGACTATCAAGAAGTTCGTGTAAGAAGATTGCTTCATGGCATGCCTTGTGTAGGGCAATATACTCTGTGTAGCGGGAGGAATCCACAACGACTCATTGTTTGCAAGAGCACCATGATATGACTTCTAAACTGAGTGAGTAACAGTAGCCTGACATTGACCGACTTGTCTTGACACAATTTGCATAGTCAGAGTCTGAGTAGCCAACAAGATTGATGGGAGTTGCACCACCGAGAATAAGAGACAAGAATTATGTGCCTTTTAGGTAGTGAATGACATGAATTGTGGCATCCCAATGTTCAGTGCAGAAACAATCAAGGAATGAGGCAAGTCTGCTGACTGCAAATGCAATGTCAGGGCATGTGCTGATAGCGATGTACATTAAACTGCCCACAAGTTCTTAATAAGGTGTTCATTTTGCCCAGTCGGTGACACAAGAGGGCATGGGAATGAACTTGTTTGGGTGGTCAAGCTGCAATCTGGCAATCATCAGTGTGTCAACACAGCGAGCATTGGACATGCCAAATTTCTCGACTATGTGGTCAATCATTGCGGTCTGGGAGAGAGAGATGGTGTCATGGTGATGTGAGTGATTGTGTGTGATGGATATGCTGAGGGTGAATTTGGCTGGGCCAAGTGAGAAGATCTTCCATTTTGATTGCAGGAGTGTCTTGAACTGTTCATTCTTGTCTGAAGATGAGGCAATAGAGATGATGTTGTCCACATGGACAGCAAAGATGATGATGCCCATCAATGACTGACATCGGTACATGCACCACTTGCAGAGAAGGCAGATAAAACCCCATTTGTGCACTGTGTTGTTGAATGTCATGTTCCAGACATGACTGGCCTGTTTCATGCCATAGATACTGCACATCAGTTGCATTACCCAATCCTCCTTTCCTGGTGACTCAAAGCCCTCTGGTTGTTCAAGATACTGTACATGGTCTTACTGTCTGGTAAGATCCCATGGAGGAAGGTGGTCTTGATGTTGAACTGTTGTATGTCCCAGTCCAGGGACACACCAAGGTGGAGGAGAGTGCAGAACGATTCCAGGCATGTTGTTGGTGTGGTAGTTTTATCATAATCAATGCCATACTGCTGCACATATCCCTTTGCCATGTGTTGGACTTTGTAGCATGAGATGTTGCCAGCATCATCCCATTTCCTCTTGCAGACCAGTTTGCCTTTAAGTGGGCACTGGCCTTGAGGGACATGGGATCGGGGAATGAGGACAAACACATTGAGGTCCTCCAGACTTTGTAGTTCTTCCTGAGTGCCAGCAATCCAGAACTCTCATTCTGGTAAAGCGATTGCATCTGCCCATGAGGGATTGTTGTTGGATTCAATGGTGGGTTCTAGCGAGCCATCTGATAGGGCTGTCAGTACCTCATGTAAGAAAAGGGATAGGGAACTTGTCTTGAGTGGCACGAGGATGTGGGAATCACGTAGGCTGGAAAATTCAGAGAGAAGAGCAGTGGTGTGTGTTGAAGGATTGGGCTTGTGGGTTATATGGGTTAGTTGCTCCTCCTTTTGGCAAGCAGCAGAAGCGGTGATGGCAGAAATGGTTGCCACAAGCCTAGGATCACTGCACATATGGTGTGATAAAGAAATAGGTATGCAAGAGGAGCGTCAAAGTACAGGAGGTATTGAGGAAGGTGGGATGATAGCAGGGTGTAGACTAAGGTTAGGAGGAGAAGTAGATGTCATGGTCATAGTAGTTGTGGGTAAAGAAGGAGGAAGCGGTAGCATAGTATGTGGGGATGTAATAGTAACAATAGGTGGGGATGTGGATGTGATGACGGGGTCAGGGATAGGAATGGTAGTTGTATGAATGGGGGTAAGGGTGGATATAGTAACTTGAACATTACGAGTAGGAAGAATGGTATCTGGAGGCATAATGACAGTATTTAGCAATTGAGATACAGTATTTTGAAGTGGAGGGATGGTATTGGTATGTAGGATGACAGTATTGATATGTTGAATGGTGGTATTTTGTTGTTGGTTGATGGTATTGTTACTTTGAGAGATGGTATTGTTGTTTGGGATGACAGTATTTGGATGTTGGAAGATGCTATTGTTTTTGGAAGGGGTAACTGTATCAAGGGATGGGGTAACAGTATTATGTACAGGAGTAATAGTAGTATGGTGGGGTTGCATTTCCAGGTCAGAAGTATGTAAAAAGGAGGAAGGGGTGGATTGCCATGAGAGGAAGGATGGGGGTGCTAGTCATATGGAATGATGGGGGCGGGCAAACATCCCCCAAGGAAGTGCTAGATATATGAGAAGTGGATGGATGTATAGGTATATGTGAGAGAAGGGGAATAGGAGGGGCTAAAGGAAAGGAGACATGGAGTTGGGGGAACTGGTATTCAATGGCATTGTTGATGGACCCAGTGTGATGCCAGGCTGAAAAGGGCAGGAAGTGCTGTCAAGGTGTTCAATAAAGGAAACGTGAAAGGAATTGAAAATGAGATTGCACTCCTGATCCCAGAGGTGGTAAGCCTAGCCAATCAGGATACAGGGCATGGAATGAGCAAAGATCTTTGGGTGTTTATGGATCAAGGCAAAGGCCTGACACCTGATTTCCCAGAGATGAGAAAGGAAAGGTCGGTGATTGAACCAAACTTTGAAAGGGGTGTGACCATTAAGTGAAGTAGTAGTGGTAAGAGTAGTTAGGTAAGCAGCAGTGAAACAGAACTTGTCCCAGAGATTGAGGGGAGTCTGGCAAGCCACATGCATGGCACGAGCTTTATGAAAGAAGGTTCAATGCAGGTGTTCTGCCCAACCATTCTGGATAGAGGTATATGGTGCAGTGGTGAGGTGCATAATGCTGTGAGCAGCAGACCATGCTTTTCCAGCAAGAGAAATGAGTTCCCCATTATCGGTGATTAGCATGCATAATTTGGCACCAGTCTGATTTTTCACCACCCATTGCCAGGTCTGCAGTGCAGTAAGGGTGTCACCCTTCCCCCATAAGGGGATGCACCAGCCAAAACTAGAGAAGTTATCTATGATATTCATGCAATAACGATTTCCAGTCCAGGAAGGAACAGATATACAGTAGGACTACAGAGGTTGATATAAACCTTTTCCAATCTCTCCATTGCTTGAGGTCCTTTGGGCTGTTGTGGGACAGGACTGATAGTTTGTTTTCCCAGGATGCAGGTGGCGCAGCATCCAGGGAAGCACGAGATGTCAATGTGCATATTGTCTACAATGTGATTGCAGGCCATATCAATAATAGCTTGTAGATGGCAGTGGCCAAGACATTGGTGCCAGGTTTTGATATTAGGGGTGGCATGAGTGAAGAAGGAAAAATTGGTGCCAAGAGTGGGAAGGTGACATGGATGCGAGGTGGGAACAGAGGGTGGAGTTATGGTTGAGAGGATGTAAAGTTGCCAGGGGTGCTGGACCACTCCTCGTACAATGATGGTATTGGACTTGTTGGTGACCCAGCAAGAGCTGGAGTCAAAATGGGTTGTGTATCTATTATTGTGATTAAGTGTCAAGATAGAGATCAGGTGTATATAGCAAGAGGGAATGAATAGGGCACATTCGAGTGTTAATTTATGCCCACAGCTAATATGGAGATCAATAGTCCCCATTGCCATTGCATAGATGCAGGAGTTATCTAACCCCTAAATGGGGTGAGGTGGGATCCTTTTAAGGTTTCAGAAATCAGATTGGAAAGGGGAGATATGGCAGGTAGCTCCTGTGTTAAAAATAAAGAGGTGAGTGTCTGTAAGGACAGTGTGGTGTTTACCTAGCTGTGTGGCCATCAGGGTGAGAGACTGTCACGGTTGTTTGGCCAGTGAGCTGTGGTATTCATCCCAATCAACAGATGCCCTTGGAGGCTCATCGAATGCAAAGAATGCTTGATCTGCAAAGTGGGCATCTTCTGGTGGGCCCCAATGGTTGCCAGGATCTAGGCTTACCAAGGGCATGTTAGTTTCAACAGGCAGAGATGGCGTTGCAGGCAGGGTCCTTGATGTGGCAGTCAGGGTCAAAGTGTAGGTGTAACTGAGCATGACAAGGCTGGCTGATGGGGTTGAGGTGGTGTTGATGGTGCCATTAGGTGGTGTTGATGGTGCCATTAGATGGTGTTGTGGTAGCGATGTGTGCAGCATTACCTTGCCCTAGATGAGGGAATCTCATGCATTGTGCTGCCTGAGCTTCCTCAAGGGTTTGACCTGCCATCCTACCACAAACACAGATGCAGAAGTCAATAGTATGGCTGGGCTTTCTGCAGTTAGTACAAATTGGAGCATGAGGGTCCTGGGGTGCACCAGAATGGGCAGCAAGGGCAGTGCTATATGAGTTAGAGGAATCCAAACCCTGATTAATGTTGCATTGTATAAGGGCCTCCTCACTTTCTAAGCAGGCTATTAGAGTTTCAGCCATACATGTAGAGTTCTGAGTTATTAATTGGAGAGTTGATTGCAGTTTGCAGTAATGCAATCCTAGTCTGTTGATGAGGTAGACAGAAAGTAACTTATCATAGTCTAGAGGACTGATTCTTCAGATGGTATTGATGATGGTTTAAAATGCTGTAATGTTGTCAGTTATTGTAGTGCTGGGGGAAAAATGTGTTTTGAGTCTTTTCTTTATGAGGACAAGTTGGGCATGCAAGCCCAATTTCTCATGGTGATTATGTAGGGCACAGTATATGATGTGGGAGGTGTCAAGGGATTGAACAAGACTTAGATTGGGAAGAGAGATGTGTTTGAGGATAAATGCATGGAGCGTGTCATGCTCAGCCTTGTATGTTGTAGTCTAAGTCATTTGTTGACTAGTTCTAGCACTAGTAAGGCTTCCTAAAGCTTGCTAAGTCGAATTCAAAAGGGGGATAGCTTTTGAGAAGAGATCACTTTCCTTAGTTCAGAGGAATAGAACCAATAGAAGCTGAATTGCACAGGAGAACAAGCTTAAGGCAAGTCCTCCTTCAAAGGGGTCTTTATATACATAAGGTCGGAGTCACAAAGAGTCAAAGCTAGTGGAGTCACTTAGTCATACAGAGTCATCTACCTAATCGACTCAAGAAGAGTCAATATAAGTCATTCCCATACCTTTGAGTCAGTAAGAGTCATACATGTGCTACAAGAAGGAAAGTCCAAAAAAGTAAATAGGTGGTCATGTAACCATTCCCATGACAGAGTGAGTCATTGTTGGCCCACCAAATCCAGTTTGCTTTGTTGTTGGCATTATGCTCTGGGCAGGGCAAAGAACCTTCCAACCAAGGACAAAACCCTTGTCTGGTGGTGACGAGGTGAAGGCAAAGGCTCCATTCTCACCAGTTGGCTTGGTGGAGGTCAAGTTTAAGGCTTGGGGGCCAGGATGGGTCAGAAATGCATTTTTCTAAGAGGGGAATGTTGTTGATGGAATACTGTGGTCCAACGGGCCCCTTCTTGACAGGGGTTGGAGTGGTAATTGAGGTGGTGAGGTGATGGAAGTGTTGGTGGGAGTGGGTGGAGTTGTTGGTAAACTGGGTACATTGTTGTTCATAGACATGATAAAAGAGGAATGTATGGCTAAGGCAGCAGTATGTGGGGTGTGGTCGCAGCAGGCAGGGTAATACAATAATAGGAGATGGACAAGAAAGACAGCAGGTGAGAAAGATGGCAAACAAGAAGGACCGTGACAGTGGGCAAGGCAAAGAGTTTAAACAGCGGTTCACAGGTAGGCAGCAGGGCCTATAACCTATTAGACTCTAGGCATGACAGTACTATGAGGGAAAGAGGAAAAGACCTGATAATCATTATGAGCGATGAACTGAGCATATATACAGTATCTTCACCACTGTCAATGTCATTGTTGTTGTTGTTGTCATCATCAGCATGAAACATGTGGACTGTATCAACAGGAACTTTAAGATCAGAGAGATACCATTCAGAAACAGAAGTCATAGATGAAATAATGTGAGATGAGCAGATGTTAATAATGTGTGCATAACACCAGATGCAGTGTTTAAGGTGATCAAAGTCAAACCCAACAGCCGTCTCATGTTTGGCAAGCCAAGACTCTAGCTCTTGCATGGCTACAGCATTGTTCTCAGTGTTGTCGAGCATAAAGTGGCCAATCTACAAAAGAGTAAGGCAACATGTGAATAGTTATCATATGCATACATACCTTGAGTGTAACACCAGCCCGATCAAGTAGGTGTAGGATAGTCTTTACTATATTGATGCCTGTGTGTTTCTTTTTGAGGTGATAAAAGCCAATAAGCACAGCATTAAGTGCAAGGCATCCACTTGACTTATCACATAAGATCCAGTGAGCAGTCAATGCTAAGTAGGATGCTAAATTTGCATTTGACCAGGCATCAGAGGTAAAACTGATCCACCTGCAGGACTTGTATCACCGAAAATGGTTAATGAGGTGGAGAGATAAAATGCATGTACACATATACCCATATATCTATGGAAAGATCCAATTTCAACTGTCCAAATGAATCCCACCATCAACTAATAATCACTTCCCTCATCTTGTCATGGTGGGGGATGTCAGTGTCAACAAGAGTCTCACAAAGAACCATATACAACTTTCAAAACTCAGGGCATTCTACAACACAGATCAACTGAAGACTTGTGAGAGTATGAAAGAACATGAGATCGTCGGGACTCATCTGGTCATCTGCAACTATGAAGTGAACAAGATGCTCCAGAAATGCTGCTGGTGAGAATGATGGGACATCCTGGTTGCATTGGTTGTGAGCCTTTTGGATGGATGCATCACGTGATTCAGTCAATAACTTGTATCCCCATTTACAGCCCGCCACCGCCCCAAAACCCTGGGCGCCCCTATACCGGCAATCGCCCTCCAAGACACCTTCCACGGTGAATACGTCATCAAACGCAAAGAAGTAATTCGTTACCTCGGCACCCACTTCACGCCCACCCTCAATTGGGACAAACACGTTAAGATCATGAGCGCCCGAGCCAGGTCTACCCTGGTAGGACTTGGGGTGATAGGTAACTCCATCCGCGGTATTAATTTTGCGAATTGGAAAAAAGCGTTCAATGGGATCGTGATCCCCGTATTAACCTACGGCTCCCCAGTCTGGTTCACAGGGACTCGCCAAGCTGGCCTTATAGCCACACTCCAAATCGCTCAAAATGAAGGTTGTCGCAAAATGACCGGTGTCTTCAAAACGACACCCACAGACCCCCTTCATTTTCTTACTGGTATTCCCCCAATTAAATATACGCTTCACAAATTACGCCTACAGTACGCTACCCGACTACAATCTTTACCCGGCACCGCCGGTGTCCTACACAGTATACACTACCCGAACCCACTACGCATATGGCCTGAATACATTACTCCCCCTTCCACCCTTCGGGACCTGGTCGAGTTGAGGAACCCCAGGATGCCCCAACGCCAACATATCCCACTCCGACACCCGGCAGAGGGACCGTGGTCACACCCACGAGTCTCCTTCTTCGAGAGTGATACTAAAGCACGCTTACTTACAGCTCATACGCTACTTACTAAAACCAACCCCCGCATACTAACAATCATCTTCCGCAGTCACCCTAAACTCCCAGGGCTCTCCAAAGGAGTCTCCTGGGTCAGCCGCTGGGGCACCTCTCAACCCCACGGAGAGGGTTTCAGTACTGACACTTCCACTTACCGCACATACTTAACTTGCATCATAGACGCTCTTACTCATATACCCAGAGAAGATTTGACACGCGCGTGTGGAATCCGTTTGTTTACCCCTACTTATTTCCCACAGATGATTTTACGCAATACACACGAACCAAGCCCATACTTACTAGAATCTTACCGCATCACAGACATTCTTACGCATATCCTTATTGCTCACCCAGACCTGACTGTAGAATTCCGAGGCTTCAAGAAGTCTGGAAAGGGGACCTTCGGATTACAAATCACCACACGCCATGCGGATATCCTCCAAGCCCAACTCGTCAGGAACCCGGTTACTCCGGACACTCTAGACGAAGCCATAATACTATGGAGAACCGATGTGGAAAACAGGACTTTCCGGAAAGACCCGCATCACAAGGCTTGGATAGCCTGCCATAACGAACCTTCCCGCGACCCTCCACCCTTCACGATGGGATTACTATCCCACAAGAACCGCCGTCTGTTTTCCAACGGGCTACA
>QFDW01004511.1:0-11511 GCA_003315895.1 Lactifluus rugatus | reverse complement strand
GCATTTTAATATGAACTTGATTGCAGTAGGGGCAGTATACAGTATACTGTCCCCATTATTCTTGTTACTATAGTACTTGCTACACTGCAGCTACTGCAGCTGTGCAATGCTAGACAACTCTTACTAAATATACAATATCATCACCAAAATGTTTGAAACTAGGTTTTACAATGTTGGTTCCATCTATTCTGAACTTGTAATACCTTTTCTGTGACACTATTTATTTTAATATATTGCAATGCCTTTTTATTGTAAAATTATATTGGGTAGGTATTGTTGTTCCTAACTTGAGATTACAATATCTTGTTGTAATAAAATTATATTAATAAGGTATTGTTGCTTATAACTTTAGATTACAATACCTTATTGTAATAAAATTATACTAATAAGGTATTGTTGTTTATAACTTTAGATTACAATACCTTATTATAACCAAATTATTATGATGAGGCACTATTATATCTATATCTTTTCTTGTTGAAACTTTGTGTACATCTTAGTTTAATGCAAACACAGATTACCAAAAAATCATATCATTACTGTATTCTCAATATTTTACAGTGTGTTACACCTCAGAACCAGGCAGGAAGAGACTGCCCTTGAAACCCTTGTTGGTCTGAGCAACAAAGAAAGGTAGAGCACAGAGACTGTGATGGCCATCTGGGGTATCGACCTGATGATATAGGAGCTTCTGCATATGATTGATAGAAAGCAAGTGCTCGCAATACATGGAAATGATGATCGTGTTCCATATCTGAGAAACAAGGACCTGCAAGGGATTGGTTGAATAAATGTGGGTGGGTGTGAAATGGGACGAACCTTGGGCTTGTACTGAACCTCTAGATCCAAGGTAGCCAAAATCTTGGAATAGATGCACTTTGGTAAATGAGCGTAGATGTCTCTCCAGGGTGTCCAGATTGATAGCCCGAGGAAGAAGGAATGAGTGATGGAAAATATGGTGTTTTAAATGATATACCACAAGAACGTGTCAAGGAAGAAGAGCACGAGATCCATGAAGAACATGATAGTGAGGGTGAAGGTGGCATGATTGCAGCAAAGTGCATTTCCAAGCAGCTTTTCATGACAATTCTGGATCTTCATTCCGGCCATGGCATGGATGGGGTCACAAAACGCAAGGATCAGGAAAAAGTACAATTCGGTAACTTGCATCCGAAGACAAGGAACCATAAAAAGATGCTCCCGAGGCATGCTGAGAGTGCAGAATGGGATAACTGGCTGTGAAGGTCTGGGAAGTGAGATACTTGTGCAACTTGCCAGTGACACAATCAACAAACATCCAACCGGAGGGCATGATACCGAACAGGAGGGTTGCAGTGACAGAAATGAAGAATTGAGCGATGCCAAGGATGAGAGGGAGGGATCCACCACCACCCTGTTGATTCTCTGCGCGATGTAAATGGTAGGCCCAGCCGTTAGGGCGAGAGTGACAAGGAGAAAAAGCAAACAGTGAGCAAGGTGGGATGTGTTATTCCAGGTTATAGGGACGTACAAAAGTTCTGCAAGCGTCGCAAAAATCATGATGACAGTCACAACGGTGCCTCCAAGTGCTGTTGCCGACCATGTTGAAGCCTTTGAATGGCCTTGCTTTGGCTGATAGATGGTTGGAGCATTATACGCAGTATAGAACCAAAATACAGAGGTGTGAAGGACCCAGATGCGATTAAAGTTGACAAGCAGGTGACCGAAAGAGCACTTCTCGTAATATGTCTTGAAAAGGGCATGATTCCAATCAATGTGGTCGAAAAGCATGAAGCATTGCACAGGAGGAATGTCCACAAGGCAAGTCTGAACAAGGGCAAATCAATATGAATTGGTACAGGCAGATGAGGAAGAGAAAGGAGCACCTTGTCTATGAGGACAATGCAGGCAATGCCCTCTGGATACCAAAACAGCTGGTTTATGTCGTCATAACTGATGATGCGATGGTCACATTCTTGCCATACAAACTTGCTGTCGACAGACTCATAGCCTTGATCACGAATGAAGTGGTAAAGAGGCTTGATGACAGCACAAAGATAAAGGCCTTCAGGTACAGGGTTGATGCGGCTCTAGCACTCAGGAGAGCAATAATAGTCGTCTACACATTTGAAGATGAAGCAGAGGCACTCGGGGACGAAACAAACTTGGACGGCCTCTCTCCAGCAAAGGAGATAAAGGGCTATCTGAGGCATGTGGTCATACTGGGACATGTTATTCATCACCTGACACCAGCGTTCGAGGGCACTGGTGAGAGGTTTCTCAGAGTGGCTACGACTGCTGCCACGCTTGAAGCAGTGGTGCTGGAGACCAGGATTTGGGATATGGCCGACAGCATCATAAAGGTCAAGTTGGGCAGAAAAAGAACAGCTCAGTTGCTGGCCACTGATGTAATTGGCATGGAGGGTGAGAAGTGCCCAGTTGGAAGACATTTGGGACACTTGGCTGATAAGGACGTGCATCAGAAAGTCGAATTTGGACAACTCCAAGGAGCAGATACCAAAGGGGGTGGACCGTAGTGTGTTGGCAATGCACCATGTTCGGCATAGAATCTATTTGGAAGGCAAATTTCTGCTAGAGGTCAAAGGAAATGTCCTCTCTCGAAAGTGGTATGGTGTACTTGGCTCCCCATGCAGGATAAGGTTCACAGCCACTGCCAAATTGAATGACATCATCAAGGTCAAATTGGGTGGCAAATGATCACTTGTGGAAGTGCTGGCCACTGATGTAATTGACATGTCGACAGGGAGAGTGAGAAGAAGTTATTGGCTGAGACATTCGGAACATGAGTCACATGATTGTTGATGGCACGGGCAAGTGTGTGAAGCTGAGGGGTGAGTATGCCAGTAAGAGGAAGAATCATGTGGAGAAGCTGTACAGGCAACACAAAGTAAATGACTTTAGTGAGCAGAAGGATGGAAGAAAGTAGGATGCACCTGGCACAGCAAAGCTGGCCATATCATCGTCGTGTGTGCACGCTTGACATCTGCCTCTTCCTTAGCGACTTTGTAATGCTTGCTGAACTTAGTCACACATGGCTGTGCTCGATTGCAAGCTCTGCCAATTATATAAAACATATTATACATGGTAGTATAAGGTCTTCTGGTGTAATAGTAAACCTGCATTGAGTAATCACGTGAACATGCAGCGGTTGAGAGTTCGAATCCCACCTATATGATAATGTTGAGTGCCTGAACACTGTAAAATTCTCAGTTAAGAATTAACTCTTGAATAAGTGATATGATAAGAAACTTATATGATATTAGCTTGTATAGAAACAACTCTGAATTTTAATATTTAATGCATCTGTACAAGGTATTGTAATAAAAAGTTATCAGTACTAGGTATAGAAGCTGTAAATTTTTAAAGATTGAGGATCAATGTATTACAATGCCTAGATAATATAACAACACATAGATGCTAGAAAATTTTTGGGATAGAGACTGAATGAAAAGATATTTAATTCCATAACAATGTGGACAAGTTATTGCAATGCATTATAATGCCTAGATAGGAATGTTTTTGTGATGATCATCCTATAGTATGCTGTGGCCCACAACATGTATTTAAAGACTACCATTGAGAGGAGACAACCTTAAGTAAGTCTGTTCTCATACTAGTATAGATTTTAAGCCAATCTACTTGCCTTTGCTTCCTTTCATTGTAACACTCCTCTAATCACTTTCACCACTCAACCTAGCATGAAAGATACCTAGAGGGGTGCCTCTATTATTGCACCCATACACATGACTCACTATACCACATACATACACTTGTGCACTCCACAAGCCAGAAGACATTATTACACCTGCCAGTGACCCTACACCAGTCAGCAACTCCACTACATACTACCCTTTTGAACCAACACCCCAAAAGCCCCCATCTGTACTGGAGGGAGTTCTTGCAGCCCAGCTTTAGACCACTGCACTCATGCCCACTCCTGTTACAGCTAAAGGGCTTGCCCAGGAGATTGAACAGACATGTGCAGGGCTTATGCATGACATGTCAAGTTAAAGGCACTGGCAAATATAGACTAAAGTCATAATTGATAATATAGTCAAGTGTTTATTGGCTTTAAGAGGTCTTAATAACTTACAATAAGCAGCTTTATGATAACTAAAGGGGTGATAATGACTACAAAGAAAGATCTTTAACCCCCTAACCCCTGTTGAGGGTAGGGGTTTTATCAAGGGTAGAAAAAGGCTACCCTTACCCTTACCCTTCACTTACCCCTGCCTATACCCTAAGGGTTTACCCTACCCCTGGTGAATACTAGTCGTTGGGTGCATAAGTGGTGAGTGAGGTAGGGGATGCAGGGATGCAGGTCTAAAGTGCAAGCTCAGTTATGGATGTGTGTAACCATACCATGACAAGGTGAGCATGACTGTGTGAATGAGTGTATGTATACAGAAAGTGCATCTTACCTATGTAAATTTGGTCAAACATCAAGATACATGAGTCATATACAAAAGTATTGAACTTCAACGCTTCTTGCTTTCTTACCACCACCATCAAAGGTATTCCCACAATGTCTAGCTTCATTATTCCCCCCTCTCCTCTGCAATCTACCACTCCCCTCAAGTCAAATTTGCCTCAGGAGTCTTTTCTCCCCTCCCAAGTGGTTTTACCTAAGGCTGGATTACTGGTATCCAATCCATCCACCTTCTCCCCCATATTACCTGGCCTGCTCCACCAAATTTTCCACTCAGACTCCCCTGACCCCACAAGCAAAGGGGACAAAGAAAAGAAGGTTAAAAAAAGCAGGGTACTATCTTCTAAGGTTGCCAACCTCTCTGTGTTCAACATCCTTAACATCTTCCATCGTCGCTGGTTCCTCTCTTGGGACCACCTTGTGGCCAATGCCACATCAGCCCAAAAGGCTGAAGACAGAAAACTTTTCTGGGTTGAGTTTACTCCCCAATTCCATGCCCACCTGGTCAAATATGCTGTTGCTCTTGTACCTCACTCTCTCACAAAGGTAAAAAAGGTTATGTTTGGATCTATTTTAGAGCTTCTTAACAAGAAAGGTCCCCACTCCTTTTTTGGTCTCACCAAGGGCACCCAAAAGGTTACTGCAGCCCAAAAGGAGAAGAAGTGTCTTGCATGGAAGAGGAACTGTGATTCTTGCAAGGAACATGCCTACACAGCCACAGAGGCTGCCAAGGCCCCAAAACAAAAGTGCCATGTATGCAGACATCAGTTCACTTCAAGGAAGTCAGCGAGAAGACACAAGTGTCCCCTCTATCAGGGAGTAAGTGACAAGGGCTGGTTGTAGAGGATAAGGAGAAATCCAAGGCCCCCACCACTTTGAACAAGCTGAAGAACCACCCCAGGGCCCCTATTGCTTCTCCAACCCAAATCCCTACCCCCCTTCTGGCCACCTCTGCTCTACAAGCTGCAAGTACAAAACTACCTCAACACATATCGGCAGCAAGCCTAGTGTCTGACCAGCTCTACAAGAACACTTCAAATTGATGATCAACATGACTTAACACCGTGAAGAAATGCCAGACAAGATTAGGCCTTATGGACACACTGCAGGATAAGTAGAAGGGAAGAGGTTCTGCCTTCTATTCACACACAGTATATGTTGGAGAAAAATGGGGCTCTACTACTCTATCTAATATGGACTTCATAGTGTAGCACACATGTCATACCACACAATCTGTCACTCAATGCCAAAGTAATAAAAAAATAAAAATTAAATTAAATTAAAAAAGTATTGAACTTGTGAGTGTTGACTTGCTCATAGGCTTTTAAGATTGCTTTCCATATTTACTATATTATAATGCTTATTGCCCTTATTGCCTTATCTTTCCTTAGATATATTTGTTTGCTTAAACTATTTCTATTTGCTTAACAACCGAATCTTTAAAAAAGCTAAGGTATTCTTTAATTATATTAACTGTGTTAAGGTAGGGTAAGTATGGTTAAGCATAGTTAAGGACAGCTAATAAAATTTGAGTTTTCCTGATGGAGGCAGCCACTGGAACAAATGCTATATAACTGATAGGGCCATTATAATGTTCCTTGCCATTACAATGTGGTATATTGCAACAAGTTTTTTTTATACAGCACAAGTGTATCTAATGTAGACAAAAAAAGCTTTGCATAGAGGCACCAGCATGCAGAGGGGGAAGGGTGCAGCATGGTAGCCAGCATGGGTGAGCCAGCATGAGAGGCTGCTACATCAAGAAATTGTGCAAAAACTTTTTGACTTTTTGACTTTTCCAAGTAGAAATGTGGAAAAGTAAAAAAGTTTGATTTTTTACCTGTCAAGTTTTTCTCTCCATTAGGGAAATTTTTGTGTTTTTTGAAACTTTTTCAACTTTTCAACTTTTTTTGGCCAAGGAGGAAAACAACTTTTTGCCCAATTCTAGGTTACTTTTCAACTTTTGTTCCTTTTTGGGCTTTTTCACTTGTACAAGCTCACATGAGCTCATGTGAGCTTGGACAAGTCCAAAAAAGTTTGCTGTAGGTTTTCTGATATGCCAAGCCTGAGTGGTAATGGGAGTGAGCAAATATTGATTGCTGTAAGCCTTGGACTGTCCTCCATGACTGGGGTGTTGGTGAAGACAGATCAGGGGTGGCAATGGGACTGCATGCAGTGGTAGAGATTGGCAATGATGTACATAAGGCAAAGTAGGGCATTGCTTCTTGCTTTCTTACCACCACCATCAGGGTCTTTTCCTACAATGTTGTCCCTCCCTTTCTACAATTTTTCTCTGAAGTCTGCCACTCCCCTCGAGTCTAACTTGCCCTGGGAGCCTTTTCTCCCCTTCCAAGGGGTTTTACCTAGGGCTACTTCACCAATTTCCAATTCACACACTCCCAGCCCTTTCTCCATCAAACAAGGTATGCTCAACCAAATCTTCTGCTCTGACTCCCCCAAGCCCCCCCCCAGCAAAGGAGATGAGGAAAAGAGGGATTAAAAAAGCAGGAAACTGGTTTCTGTAGGTGTCGACCTCTCAGTGTTCAACATCCTCAACATCTTCCATCATTGTTGGTTCCTATCCCAGAACCACCTTATGGCCAATGCCACATTGGCCCAAAAGGCCAAAGATGGAAAATAAATTTGGGTCAAGTTTACTCCCCAATTCCATGCCCACCTGGTCAAATGCACTGTTGCACTTGTACCTCACCTTCTCACAAAGGTGAAAAAGGTGATGTTTGGATTTATTTTAGAGCTTTTAAACAAGGAAGTCCCCACTCCTTTTTCAATCTCACCAAGGGTGCCTGCAAGGCAACATCAGCCCAAAAGGAGAAGAAGCAACTTGCACAGAAGAGGAACCATGATTCTTGCAAGAAACATGCCTGTGCAGCTGCAGAGGTGGCTGAGGCCCTAAAGTGAAAGTGCCACATATGCAGACATCAGTTCATGTCAAGGAAGTTGGCAAGAAGACACAAGTGTCCCCTCTATTGGGGAGTATGTGACAAGGACCAGTTCATAAAGGATAAGGAGAAATCCAAAGCCTCCACCACTTTGAAAAAGCCAAAGAACCACCCCAGGGTCCCTGTCACTTCCCCAACCTGAATTCCTACCCTCCTTCCAGCCACCTCTGCTCTACAAGCTGCAAGTACAAGACTACCACAACATACATCAGCAGCAAGCCTAGCATCCAACCAGCCCTACAAGAACACCTCAAATCAACAATTGACACGACTCAATACCATGAAGAAATGCCAGACAAGATGAGGCCTTATGGACATACTGTAGGATAAGTAGAAAGGACAAGGTTCTGCTTTCTACCTACACATGGTATATGTTGGAGCAAAATGGGGCTCTACTGCACTATCCAATATGGACTTCATAGTGTAGCAAGCATATCATACAGTACCATGCAATCCATTGCTCAATGCAAAAGTAATTTTAAAAAAAAAAAAAGGCAAAGTAGAGGTTTGTGTGAATGAAATTAAAAATCTTCCAAGACCTGCCTTGGGGTCCCACCCTTGGTCCCACCTACAACTGGGGAAACAAGCTGCATTCATTTCCCATAAATGGAGGCTCACTGGCAAGCATCTTACCTCAAGCACTTTCCTCCAGGCCTTATTCAGGGGGAGTGGGCATGAATGGACTGAGTTGTGACCGAGTGAGAAGGGCTGGGTGCAGACTGGTATAGGGCTTGGGTGTGCTATGGTCATGAGGGGTCATCATCAATATGATAGGTTGCACTTGAGAGGAATACAGTTGATGAGAAGATGGTGGTGATAAAAGTGGAGATGAGGGATATACTGAGAAGGGCAAGGTACTGAGAAGGGCAAGGGTCCTGCACCAATAAGTGGGACATTGTGTCATCTCTTCCTGAGTCCAGTAGAGGTCATCATCAGGAAAATAATAAAATACTAAAGTGACTAGTGTCACTAGCATCACTAGCTTACTGGCACTAGTAACACCTAGTAACACCTAGTGACACAAGTCTGTCATTCGACATTTCTAGGCACACCAGGTTACTCACTAGATCTAGCTAGATCTAGATATTCCACATTACACACATGATCCAATTACTTCAGGATAGAGTCAGCAAATATGACCTTTTTTGGGACTACAATACAACAATAATACTACACTACAGCTACAGTATACTACAGCACTGCATCCATGGCTCTCATGCACAATAAAAAAAGCTGGTTGGTAACAGTGGGTTGATACAAGCAGTGGTGTGCTGGATCAAGGCTGGGCAGTGGTATGTGGGTGGTGGTGTGCAGGTGGTGGCTTGCTGGAACAGGGGTGAGGTCAGCCACATATGTGGGTGGTGGTGTGCTGGATCGAGGCCAGGTCAGGGGCATGTGGATGGTGGCATGCTGGAATGGGGTTGGGGTCAGCCATGTGTACAGTTGATGGCATGCTGGGGGTGGTGGTGTGCTGGGGGTGGTACGCTCAGGTGGCAGCATGCTGGGGTGGTGGTGTGCTGGATTGAGACTGGGCAGGCAGTGACTTGATGGAATGGGGGCAGCGGAGAGAATATTCTGCTCCAGAGCAACACCAAGGGCAAGCCACGCCATGGCAGCAGTGAGGGCAGGAGGCAGGCAAAGTAGCAGCAGCAGAGGGGTGGGCAAGGTAGGCTCAGATGGACTCTCTGACAGAAATTGCCCTGCCCTAAGGCACCAATCCATTGAATGAAAGATATTCAGACTCTGACCAAACCTTTGAGAAAAAAAATTGATGAGTTGACTTTTGCCATGTTGGTTCATCTCTCTTTGTACTCTCACATACTCATCAACTCATCCCTCATCTCAGCTTGTGGACAGCCCAAGCCCCTCTCTGGTGAGTGAAACATGAATCATGCACTTGTATACCTACTGACTTTTTTTTTCATTATACCTATTTGTGTGTGCCCAGTATTTACTATGACTGTTCCTTATGCCACGTCATCAAGCCTTCTACTGATGTGCCAATGAGTGGCATCAACAGCTGTTGCTGGTAGCTGAATGATGCAATGACAACAACAATGACAGGACAGCGATGATGCAATAACAACAATGACACAATGATGCGACAACAACGATGATGACAATAATGTGACCATGACCATGACAGGATGGTGATGATGCAATGACCCAACAACAACCATGACAACATGACCACAATGGGATGGCAATGATGCAATGATGTGACAACAACAACTACAACAATGCAACAACAACCATGACAACAATGTGACAACAACAATGACAACAATGCAACAACAACCATGATAACAATGTGACAACAACCATGACACAACAACAACCACAATATGACAACAACCACGATGCAATAATGACCACAATGTGACAACAACCACAACCATGACATGACAACAACCACAACCACAACAACGCAACCGCAACAACAACCACAATATGATGATAATATGATGACAACTATGACGATGTGCAAGCCCAATGGCACATGTGTGAGTTTGAAGGGGAAAACGAAGATGAGGAAGTAGGTGTAAGAAGAGACTTTGACAATAAAGGTCTTGACTGATTTTGACGGAATGCAAGACAGAACTTTGACAGCGTGAGACCTGATGTCATCGAGTCGAACTTTCAGGGGCGTCACATGAGAAATAAAAGGGAAAAACAGGCACAAGGACTTTGTCCCCATTACATTGTATTTTCCTAAGCTTTTAAGTAGAGGAGAACGTGCTATAGGTCAAGTATTTCAAGCATAAAGTACAGAGCTCAAAGTAATCCTGCAAGTAGAATGGATACGGATATGCCAAGTCAAGAAGTAAAAGAGAGCTTTTTAGGCTCTTTCAAAAGTTATAAGTAGCATGAGATGGGAACGTGAGACCAAGAAGTAAGGAACCCAAACAAGAATAAGAGGGAAGTGTGCATCCTCAGAATGCTTCACAGGATGCTTGCTTTCTCCATAAAGGAGAAGATGTGCCAAAAATTAGGGTCTGGGCCCAGTGCAAGATGCAGCATGGGCCAGAGACAAGGGTGATCAGAGATAGAGAAAATACCATAAAAGGTGAATAAACCTGAACATGAGACAAGCTAAGATCAAAATGGGAAACAGGGAACATGAGACACGACACAAGACAAAGGTGATCAGGTAAACATGAGGGTGGCACAGGGCCACACATTAGGAAAGAGGTCCTATGTAGGCCTGCCTACATAAGCAGTCCACCACTTGGTAGCCTGTGTAGGCCCTGTAGAGCTACCTAGGCTGGCACCATCATAACAGGACCTCCCTAGGCTAGTAGTGTCCTAACAAGACCTCTGAGGACACTGGATATCTTTGGCAGTATCCCAGCAATTTTTGACTCCTATCTCATATTTATAACTGTTCATTGTAGTATTATTTGGTCAGCATTGCTGCTGGCCTTGAAAATCTTGTATTTTCCTCCTCTCAAGGCCCTAAATCACAGGTCTCTCCATTGTCTAGTGCAAGTATAGTTTTTTATTTTGAAAATATATGGACAATGGACCATTATGTACAAGGGGCAGTGGCAGCATGAGCAGGCTGCACCAGGGGAAGGTGCTGAGAAGGGAGGGGAAGGTTTGGCAGGCAGTGGCCCTGGGGAAGCATGGGAGAAGTCTAAGTCATTGAATGAAGGATATTCAGACTCCGACCAAACCTTCGAGAAAAAAAATCACTCAGTTGACTTTTGATGTGTTGGTTCATCTCTCTTTGTACTCTCACGTACTCATCGGCTCATCCCTCATCTCAGCTTGTGGACAGCCCAAGCCCCTCTCTGGTGAGTGAAACATTAATCATGCACTTGTATACCCACTGATTTTTTTTTTTCATTATACCTATTTGTGCCCAGTGTTTACTATGACTGTTCCTCATGCCACATCATCAAGCTTTCTACTGATGTGCCAATGAGTGGTGTCGACAGCCATTGCTGGTGGCTGACCGACACAACAACAACAACAACAACAACAACAACAACAACAACAACTAGTAATGGGCATGGGTAACCCATAGGTAAATTTGGGGTCACCCGTGCCCGCACCCACAGCCACCCACACCCACGGTCAAGGGTACGGGACCCCTGCAAGTATGGGTGCGGGTGGGAC
>QFDW01004475.1:0-17268 GCA_003315895.1 Lactifluus rugatus | reverse complement strand
GCTCTTCGGCTCTTTCGTACGCATTTTTCTCCTCAACACATTCTAGTGCACATCGGTAGGGGAGCCGATGTGGCCAGTCCTGTCAGAGTCCATTTATGAAAACGAAAAATCAAACCCCCATCAGGCCCCTAAGCGGTCACATGGCCTAACGTCTGCGCTGCAGGCAAGTCACTCATGATCCGATTTACGGATCAGAGCCGGCCCACGATTGAGCGGCTCGGGAGACTCATGAGTCATCGTGACCTTGTTGCATTCCATCGTGTCCTAGCTGAGTGTCCGCACGGCTGAGTTACGCTTTTGATGGTGGACGATCCATGAAAGAGGATGCGATATTTGGGCTTCTCCTTTGCCAGGGTGATCCATAACGGACTTATCGATCGATCTCTTGAACCTGCTTTCGAGACCCTTCTAATCGGCGAAGAAACGAGATCCTGTGGATCCTAACGCTGGGGAGATCCATTGTGCAAACCAAACTGGGCCAAACTACTCTACATTTTCTAGGCCTGTAACGGAGATCTTTTCCTCTGCGCCGAGTCCCAACCATGATGGACGAGATGCTCAGTTTGTATCGTCACTGCGCTCTCCAAGCCTTGTCTACGAGGCTCCCGATGGGTTTCTGGGTCTCTTCGCTTCTAGAAAGTCCCTAACATGCGTCAAAACGAAAGGGTGCTGAATTGCAATCCTCTTTCTCTGAATCTAACACATGGAAATAGTCATATTTGTATATTCTGACTGGGTGGACAAATTACATGCGATATGCGATAATTCAGAGACGACCAGCCACATGACCATCACGAGCAAGCTACGTGATGTCTGGGCCATGGCTTGACATGACATCTTACACCGTACAGATCACGTGACGGTCATCTACACATATTTTCCTACTTCAGCTATGGTTGTCCTCTAAATTTCGTTTCCCTGAAAGGCGACGGTGGCCCTGCCAGTAAGACGGTGGACTCCTCCCTTTGGAAACCACCCAGCACTATCTGGTGTTCAGCGTGTCTTCGCTATCATTGCGTACTACCGGCTTGCGGCTAGAGAAGTTCATCAAGAAAATAAAAATTACTAGGTGACTAGCGCGTGACTAGCGTGACTAGCTTACTAGGGCTAGTCACGGCTAGTAACACCTAGTGACGCTAGCACTATGATGCGCCTCCCCCGCCCCAACGTGTCACGATATAGACCTGATCTGTTAGACTTTTGCAAAGCGTTCCCCACAGTACAACATGATTGGCGTAACTACAGTTCACCAGAATACGCTTTTGTACAAATTGGTTTACCCCCTACTATTACCGTGTTCCGGCATCATGGTATGGAGGCTTGTTTCTCCTAGGTACCAATATGAATTTGACACCAGTTGGGAAGTTCAATCTTCACCCGCGTAGCGGGAGACGATCTCCACCTGCGCCTGGACCTTGTCCTCATCCAGTCCGACATTCTTACGTGACAAGCTCCTAGGAGGTGCTGCAAATGCCCAGGCTGCTGTGGAAGCCAATATACTATCGGTAGTGTGATATGCCCAGTAGCAACTGCCCATGTCACGATGATTTTTCAGCTGATTCGCTCAGCTGCCAGTGGTTGATGAATCTCGTGCAGTAGTCAACTTGGTCATGCTTTTATGCTCGGTTCAATATCCGCGACACATTGGACTTAAGTCGATTCCGATGACGATGGCTCGACTCAAAATCCTACGAGTCGTGCCATAATGTCACAGTATTCATCTCGTCCACTTGAGGCTACTATTAAGATCTGCCTTCTATCACCTGTCTGTCTTACCCTGGCCTCAGCCTGATCTCTGTAGCACCACGCACAACATTGAACCTAGAATTGCAGCATACAACTTCTTGGAATCTTTCCTGTTCCGGACTACTGGGGCAGTGTCCCGCCGGAATAACTCCGGCAATTCGGAGGCATTGACATGAGCTTTAGTCTGTATTGGGGCTGAACAACGTCATGGAAGTCACACCTAGACGTCGTAAGGTTCTGCCACTCCATCCAGACCATGTACCGGGGCTAGACAGCTCCAGCGAATAAACGGGCAGCGTGGGCCCTACTAGTATTTTCGCCAGCGTCGCCGCTCTGCTCAAATGACCGCTTAATTGCTGCCAGGCTTCCTCAAACCTGGTTGTACTCGGCTAGCGCCTCGGAACGCCATGGCGGTCTCACTAGTGGCAACAGCAATTCAATCCTACTTGTCGCTCGCTATCTGTGTATCCCACGCCTAGATATGCTGGACTTGGCTCGCCGAATTTCCTCGCACGTCTCCCCCCCCTTGGCCTGTGATGAATCGTTTCTCTGGGAAATTTGAAAGCTCACCCACTTCGCCCGACGCCTCTGAGTGAACCGATTACCACTATCATTTCCGTGTATTACACCACATATACACATACATGTCCGTAGGTGTAGGCGAAGCTCTGCGTGGAAAAACAAACACACATGTAGCTTCGCACGACCTTACACTGGCCGTGATTGAACTTTTTTTTTCAAAGTTGGGAGCAGCACTAGACAATGCAACGACCAGAGTTTTGATATCAATACAAACCTAACTTCAGCTATCGCATGTTTGGTATTCGAGCAGTTCCCAATTCCCTTTGGGGGACTGTTTCGGAGATAATCAAGTGATGGCGCAGCTGAGCAGTCTCAGAGAAAGTACAATTCCATGATTGGAATGGACTTGAGGTCCACCAGCTGAGAAGCCTCATTCCGCCGAAGGTATGTGATCAGTGCCACTATACTAGCAAGCGCGAGAAGAACAGTATAGCTGCCGCCCTTCAGTGTGATTAGTTCATAATTGCACATAACGTATCGACTGCTGTAAGCGAGCTAAGCCCTTCGTGACAATTCGGATGGCTGATAAATTCGAGATTTATGGGCCAGTTACTCTGCTCGGGGAGCAAAGCCCGGCATCATCATCGCGCGCGCATTCCCGCTTCTTACCGAATTGCTGCGCGGCGTTGTTCGTCATTGCTGACTTCTGAGAACTTCACTAAATCCACATCATCCCGTGGCTTCCACTGAATCCGGAGGGCTGAGACAAGTTCGAACAGAATGAACAATTCCGGAACAGGTAGGAAAATCGTGATTGCAATCTTCCCACTTTGGTATAATCTGCAGCTGGAGTCAAGCGACTGATATGATACGACCCAGTGGTGCGGACACTACGGAGAAGAAACGTTCCTATAAATGGTGTCGTTGAACTAGCTTTCTGCCAGTGCATATACAAACGGTAAGTTAGAATAGCCTTGCGAGATATCTGTAAAGCCTGGAGTATTTAGTAAGGTTTAGTATGATCTTTTGTAGACGGAGAAGTGTGGGATGCCAGTCAGCATCGTCACCCACGAAACGGCTGCTGGTAGCGTACCGACGGTACAAGGCCGCTCAGGCTTACGGTATGCCGCAGAACCGCGGCGCGGAGGAGGGTAGTAAATGCAACGGATGATGTAAGCGGGAAAATGAGACCATATGGCTTGGGCTCAGAACCACTCTATGCTGCCACGATGTCACCCTCCAGCGGGGATAGAATGGCTAAAGGAGACTTACTTCTGGGTAAGAGTGTGCCAGTGGAAGCTGGGAAGGACTTGCGCGTTCTACAACATGGTCCGCTCGTGAGAAGTAGCATCGTGGCGGAGTTTTCCTGACAAGCGAGCGGCGCTCTTGGCGGCGCTAGTCGTGGTTCGTTCCATCCATAACATGATTTGAGCGTAATGCCGCATGCATGAATAGAATCAGAGGTGGAAGTTCGTACAAAACCCAGAAGCCGCGGCCTTTGCGAAGGCTTGGGAAACACGACTCGCACAGCTTCTCCCGAGAAGCCTTATTAACTGGCTCTGCCAGTGGGCGTCAGGTCGACAAAAATAACGCGTGGCCGAATATCGCGCACAGTCTTACCTGAAGGTTGATACTATCTGGACGCCCCTGGGAGCTTGGGGCGGCGATGTAGCACTGGTAGATGTTGGAGGGGACTCGTTAAAGCTGCTCCGTTTCAAGAAGGGTCAATAATGCGGCCACGTAGACTCGGAGGAACAGAAGCCCCAGCGGGCTGTCACACACATGGGCATCATGACGTCGCTTCCGTAAATCAAGAATTGAATGTTATAGAATGTTACGGTCAGTGTGTGTAGTGACATATTCTCAGGCTGCTATGCAGCTCGTATGATGAGCAATATCAGATAGCGTAACGGGATGTCCTCCGAGTCTTAAAGCACGAGTGCGAAGCCTTTCCTTGCTTCATCCTCACCCCCCTCTCATGATCGTCCAACTTGTTTCGGCTCACTGCAGTCCGCGACTCGGAGCTGTACCTCAGGCTTGGTCACGGTCAACATAGTTATGTGGTCATCTTTGACCAATATGATCGACGTCTTGGCCTCTGACTACAATGTAAGATGGCTTCAATCGTTCAAATGGCTCTGAGACGTGGCTTGGCTATACATTGGCTTTCTGCTCCTCCATGCTTACAATATCTTGACTTCGGTCGATAGTAGCTGAAGACACCCTGTCCCCGAAGAGGCCACAACTCTATTTCGAAAAAGGTTCCTAACTGCGTCGAAGTATCGACATAAAGAGGACTTTTTGTGATATGGAGGCTGTGGAATCCTGTGGGAAGGACTGTTTTGGCTCACGATCTGCGTCATAGTCACGGTCTTCATTTCTACGGAAGCTGTTGTCAATACTAGTGCAGATGGTTACGACTTGGTTCCGAGTCGTCGAGATGATTCGTGTTCATTTGCACAATATACAACCGAAATTCGCGACAGCATTGAAGGGACCCATATATGTGCACGAGCAAGCGATAGTACCCTGTTGTAACTCTAAACGTTCTAACTGAACATGTATATCATACGAACAAGACCGTGACCTAGTTATTATACTTTGTATCTCATACGGCGCCTTGGGCCCCATGTTCGTGCGTGTCACCAGCATGCATAGCGATTTAGGACAGTGAAGGGTAAGAGGGAGTTGAGAACGCAGACATAGCCTGCATGTCACGTAAAAGGCTAAATAATGACAAGAATTGTTCCACATCCCGACCTCGCAGAGAGTTTATTTTGTCCCGGGTGTCGGCAGTGAAGTTATCGGAGTGTTTATCCATAAGGTGAGCCTTTATTTTGTCGGGACGAGTCCACTCCATAGTGCAGAATGGACATTGGTTCTTTGGCATGTGGATGTCCTTCACATGTCGCTCAAGCTCTTGAATCCGTCCAAAGTCGTTTTCGCAAATTGTACAGCGAGGGCGCTCGCGTCCCCTGGTGTTACGATGCGTAGGAACCGTAGCGGTAGGAATGCTTCCGTGCTGCGTGGTCCCAGACAAGGCTTGTAAAATGTCGCTTGAGTGGGTTCTGTTCTCGTGAAACTGGACTGCGCTTGTGCTTGTAGATTGAACGCTAGGTGGTAGACTAAAGGGAAGGAATGACCCGACGTGCATGCCTGTATACTGGAAATGCTGAAGTCAGGAAGGTGGGGCGCTATAATCTCATCCTCCCCTTTACCTGATAATATTCCAGACTTGTTGCAGAGGTTGGGCCAACTTCAGAGGCAATGGGGTCATCCTGATTGGTTCGTGGCCCCAATAGGGAATGCTCTGCATTGGAAAAAGGGATCGTAAAAGGGTTTGTTGTGTCCCGACTTCTAGAAGGCTGCGACATTCTTGAGCGGTTGACTGGGAATTATGAGACGTGATAGGCTGTGTATCGACGACACACGCAGAAAATTTAACACGTACGAGATGCAATGGCACATCAGTGGCAAAGGCACTTTAGCGTAAGGGTTCGGACGTTCAACGCAGGTTTCGACATGGGCATGGGTTTAACGTAATTGAGTGCCCTCGCTTGAAGACGGGCAATATCACATGTCTTTGACTGGCAACCATTAGGTTATCAGTTGCCAGAATTTTTTTGCACTGGCAAAAATGCGAAACCGTACTTTTCGGCAAGTGTAACAGCGAAGCAGTAACTCGGATCCGTAAAAAAAAGTCGCCTAGAAGTCTTTAAAGATCCCATGGATATAGGCAGCTGAGAGTGTCGATGTTGTGGCGAGGATTCCAGTAGTCAACGCGTAAATCAATTGCACGACGAACAGGAGCGGGTAAGTAGAGTCTGCTTATAGTCAACTGAGAATCGAGGTAATATGTGAGACTCACGTGATATGCACTGGTTGCAGAGAGAGCTATGGCATCCATCATCCCCTCCAACTCCGACACAATGCCGCGCTCATGTCGCTGCTGTTCATCGCTGTCAATCAGAAGTAGAATCGTTTTTTTCTGTCCCTTATCTCGTTTACAAGCGCTCGCCTCTTGCTTTGCCATTAACTGCTGCCCCCAACAAGTAACGACTCGGAAGGGGGCTCTCTTGGGAACCAGGATGAAGATCATGATATTGAAATCGCGCGATCAGTTCTAAATCGCAAATTGCAAAGCTTGCTACTGTGGAGAAGGTGGAGCATTTCAGAAGTAAAGGGCGATGAAAACCATAGTATGAGTAAGTCAATATAAAATCACGATAAGGTAGACAGCACGTTGGACTACGGGGTTCTGTGTTGGAAGTAAGGTTCCAGCTCAGCCTTTCAAAGGGCTGACAAGTGAGGGCTGAGGTATATGCTACAGTTTGTATCATATTTATGTGAGACGAAGAGAGTCCATACCAGTATCCCGAAGGACGTTCGATGCCTCCGCTTACAGTATCGGGCTGTTCCCACCAAGCACAGATCCACGAGTTTCGGGTTATTAGCCAGGCGAAGTTCGCGCTCGAATGAATACCCACACGCACATCAGCAACAAACGCAAATTAGCACACTGGCAGGATGTCACTGGCAGCTCGACATTCAAATGGTATGTCACATTCTTTTGGTTATATCAGGATCAAGACCAACGGTAGTAAGAGGCGGTCCAAATTGTGGCCAGATCAGTGGAGGCTTACAATACCTCACGGCTCACGCCAACGGAATCTGAAAGAATGGAACACACATGTATGCCCGAGCGCTTTTTGTCTAATGCCATGGGCCAAGATGTCTTCCCTTCTAGGTCTCCAAGTCACATTATGCCATTATAAGATCCAAAATGGTGGAAATTCCACCAGTCTCTCATCCTTTTTAGCCATTTTTAGATGGCAGAAATTGGTGGGAAAGTGAAACAATCCCACCACCTGCCATGTAGATGAGAGGAAAATCATCCGCTAAGCAGATGATTTTTCCCACCTTCAGCCACCCTCCGAAATCGACTGAACACAAAATCGCCATTTATTGGTGGGAAATGAAACACAATTGCCCTTTTTTGGCAGGATTCCCACCACTTTCAATCTTATAGTGTGCCTAAGGTCAAGGCGTAGTTGTCACTCACTCCGTTTCGCTTCTCTGTCGTTTTCAGAGTCAAGGATGTAATTGACAGGGGATGGCCAAAAAGTACCAGTGAGAAAGTAGAGCGTGAGAAACTTTGGAGCACAAATAGCGCGCGGATGTAGTATACCTCACACCTCCTCTGGTATTTCAGGCTGAGCGCTGAGGCCTGAGGTGTTATCCATGTACTCAGGCCGTCCTTACTACAATCTTGGTATTTCATTAAAGTCATTCTAAATTGGGTCAGACACCGCCACGCTTACAAGTATCCCGCAAGGCACTGCGTCAGTGGTATCCTCGGATTAAGACAAGAATTCATTGGCTGTTCCGATTCAAGGTTGATCGTTGATCCCTTGGCTCCTACCCTTCATATCCACAATAAATACATACTGGGCCAACTTACAACTGAAACAACCAAGCCTGGAGTGGTGCCAGTGCATGCGTCCAGCAGCTTACCAACGGTTACACTTGGCAGCTTATGCGGTTACGTAGTATACTTTTAACCGCAAAGGAGGTCCCCTCTCGTCGTTCCGAAAAAATGAAAAAAGCTGTGATTAGAGTAGGGACCGATAATAGCGGAGATTGCATACAGTGCGTAAGAGTGGAGCTTTCATGAGGCAGCCTGTACATTGATCCGATGCTCATATGCACCGACAAGAAAGGAAACCAGGATCCCTTCGGACAGTGCCTAGGAGTCTTCGGGGTATTCTACACCGTAATTAGACACGCCCCCAACATTGCTGTGCATCAAGACCTATTAGTAGTAAGAGGTCAAGGATACCCGGAAGTAGGTGAAGTAATCCGGGACGAAGAAAGTGGCCACGTGAGTTGTGTCCAAGGAGCCTGAGTACCTTCCGTATCAATGAACAAGTGAGGCCAGCGTCCCGGTGTGCAGTATGAGGTGTGCACACAACGTGAAGGCGCATTTTTTCCTCATGTACAGAGCACAGCGTAAAGATATGCATGAGGAGAGAATGATATGAAGGTGCTGCGGACTGCCAGTGGCCGGCGGCCTATGTTAAGTTATAGGGCACCCTTGGGTCTTGATCCTAATCCAGAATAAGGAAAGCTGGTCTGGGTCTGAATGCCTGCAAAACGTTGAAAGTAGCGCCTGGTTGGTTTATCGAGGAGGATGGGTGCATGACTGGATCAAACGTGTGATGCACTGCCAGTGGCAGCACGTGGGGAGCATGCGGCCAGCCAAGCGGGCCGGTCAAGCTAAGGCGTATCGCTGCCGCTTTGCTTTCGTACAGTATGGGGCTGCGATGAGAAATACAGCACCGAGGAACTGGGAATTATCAAATTGCATGTGCCTGTGTTCTTCAGTGGCTGTTCGTCTCAGGATCAAAGGACCTCTTTAAAGTAGTATCCGAACGAAACCCTTTAGTGCCAGTGAAGAAGTACGCATTCGGTAATTATTAGTTCATCGAGTCCATTAATCATCAGTCGCTTCTCATACTTGGCGGTACTGGTACTATCTTGAGCCTCGGAGCTGCAAGATGGGGTAAGTAAGATCTCTAAATGGTAAATTCACTGGTCTCCCCATCACCTGTTGTAGTAGGATGTTTGGCGCTTTTCGACACAGATAAGTCTATCTTACCTCTACTATCTTCTTTCCTCCTCTTTCCTACACAAGTTGCGCTGGTTCCATGCTTGTCAGATAGGATGACTACTCTTACAATCTCCACTAACCAATCTTAGGATCGATAAGGTAGTCGGACTCGGAGGCAGACTAGAGAGTGAGAGGGCCATCTAAGCCATGCTGGTTACGTTGGGCGCGACTTTTTCTTTTTTGCTTTTGGAGAAGGTTCGTATTGGTACCGGTATCGTTGGAAGCCAATCCTGACCCTGGTCATATGGGGTTAGTCTGGCACTACACGATCCTTGTCCGATCACTCTTATCGGATCCTACAACAGGGAAACAGAAAGATGAGCTTCCATACGAAGGAACTTGACTTATCAGGGTGGTGAAAACGATCAAAAGTGCCTCGGCACTTTGGCACCCAGTTGGCACTGGCACGGGCGCTTAGTTGGGGCGCCAAAAGGAACTCGATTTAGCGAACACGTTTCTTCATTCTATTCGATGGCATTCCCACGACTTCGGTGCCATATTCCCGAACATCCCAGGCCAGTGTTTCCCTGCAAAAGACCAGAAACGATCCTCGAAACGCATCATCTTTTGGAGAAAAAGGCCACAGTGCCCATAGTAGCGCCGAACTTGTGGTTCCCGTATCAGCTCCATTGCATGTCTGGCGCCTTCTAGACCACAACTATGATTACGGCAGGACATTCCGAGTCTGTCACAGTGATTGCATGGCATTGGTGCCTCATCGCTTGCCAAGCGCGGTGCATTAACAATGCCATTAGTACACACCGTAGCCTCTCATTGATCCTTTTATAATAACTTACGTTCTCATCCCCGTTCAGTTCAGTCAAATCACAGCATGCCAGTGATCCATGTGTAACGCTATAACCAAACCAAAGTGCTTAAATTATATTGCGACAAGCACTGCATCTATAATAGTATTCGCGTGCGCCATGAGGCATATGAAAACGCTTCGGCATTCCTCATATAACACGGGGCCAGGATTCCCCCCAAGCTACCCACTGCATTTCAACTTAGTCTCTCCCGACGAAATGATATCCCAACCTCAGGAGTCAGCCCAAGACTTTCCGTGTGGATTCTACGATGAATTGCAGCCTTATAGACAAGTATGCTTCCCACATATCCAGCTTCTACCGCCATTTGCTCATGGCCCCCCAGATGACGGAAAATATCGCCGCGCAATCTGAGGGTTCATATCCCTGGCATGAGAGCATGCCGATATCGGAGGGTTTATTACCCCGTGCTCGCCCCATATCCAAGAATGAAGAGACTCTATTTATGTCGTCACGCTGTTATTTCGAGCTGCCCACAGACATCCCCCCCACGGAGTTGACGAATCCATACGCCGTGCGGCCGCCATCTGGGCACATCATCAGGGATGCGCCTACGATGGGGTACTCAAAATCCCCATTCCCTCCAATCCTTGCGTTCCCGAACCAGGGAGGTTCCACATCATCGGGGAGCCGCCCCGGTATGCCCTCCCTTGTCCCGTCCATAGCGGCACAGAATTCAAGCTATCCGACCCCCTCATCTCACGACTTTCCGGGGAGCTATTGCAGTAGTAGATCACCCTATCAGATGGCTCCTGGAACAGATTTTCCGGCGGAGGCAATGGACACAAGGCTAGATGCTTATGGCCCCTACCTCCATTCTGGCCATTTGAGGCACGGGCCGGTGCGCAACACATACAACTGCGAGCACTCTGCCCATCAAATAAGAGGGCAATCGACAGGTGACAGCAGATTTACCTGTGAATTCTGCAGGAAGGAATTTTCCGGAAAATGGGAGATGGGCCGACACGTCAAATCCATACACAATCCACCGACATTTGGCTGTCGAAGGTGCCAATACAAACAATCCCGCAAGGACCTTTTCAGAGAGCACTGCAAGAAGCGCCATCCAGGGGAACAAATAGACGACTTGATGCACCTGTTGAGTACAGCCAGTGTATAATCTGTGAGCCTGGCTCCATGTATGAGCGATGTAGTAATTGTCAGTGCAGTCATTGCCATTGGCGCGACCCTTTCGCTTCCTCTTTTTGCCATCTTGTCTTCGTCCCGTTATCTTCGTTCTGACCGAGATTCTGGACAGCCTGTACTCCAGCCAGCCGTGCCCTCTGCCAATCTGGTACTCGGCAACGCTACCCAGCCATAAGCAAGTTGAACCGCCCGTTCAGTGCTGTGCTACACTGCCTCGTTCCGCGTTTAGTTTCCCTCAAACATTGCAGTTCCTCTATGTTCAATTCTTCTGCATTATCTCTCCTCGCCTCCTCCCGTCACAGACCGCTTACTGCACCCAGTCCCGCTCCCCATCTCAGTTCGTGCATTTATACATACCCTTCCTGGGAGAGCTAGTCACCTCGTGATGAATGTTGAGGGCGCACATTCATCCTACCAATTACGCCTTTGCATTTGCTTGTTTCTGATCTCACTTTGTAAGGTCTTTCTTCCGGCTCTCATTGCTTACACCTTTGGAGTACTCGTGTCCGCGTATTTCGTTGAATTACAATGTGTGTCCGTACGGTGCGTTCGTCTGCCCCATTCCGACTATGCATGGCTATATCTTCAGATGAATTCGAGTTTCCTATTTTTTGGATAGGAGCGGCGAACAAATACAATCACTAGTCTCCCCTTTCCTCCGAAATCCCCTCGCATGACACTTCGAAGAGTTTTCCCTGAGGACTCTTCTCTTGTTTCGCAACGGCGTTCCTCCCGTTTCATACTGGTTGTAGTTGTCCTAGTCGCCACTTTTCCTGATCATGTCTTCTTTGCGCTCCATTCGAACTTACCCACATCCACGCGTCACGCGGAGCACGCTGCGATAACGACTCAAAAAAAAAAATCATTGCGCCCACGATACTAGTACTGCTGTTCTGGAGAGTGGTCGAGATATAGCATTCTATAATTTAATAGCCAGGCTCGACACACCCTTCGTACTTCGACGAGAACAATTGTTAACTTCGCGAGACACATGACTGTAGTGGACGTATTTTGAAGACATTGTAAGATATCATCGGCAAGATGGCAGTGCAGAACGACTATTGAGCATTCCGAGATGGGAACAGTACGCAAAAATTGGCCTAAGAAAGGGAGTCAAACTAAGGTTAAGCGCCAGAGCCACCAGATGTACTTTCTGATGAATGACCAAGTAAAGGCGGAAAGCTCTATACGAATTCCTGCTCCACGTGAAAGACACCCTATTAGGGTAAAGGGGAGCACGACGAAGCAGGGACGCAGTCCATTAAAGCAGGTGGCTAGGCCCATCAAGAATCCTCGAGACGGTCTAGAATCCTAGCTCGAGTGAAGTTCCGGTCCGTTATAGGGCATAGAATCCCGAGGCAGATTGGAGAACGCAGAGACCATATGCCAGTGGGACTTGCCTCGAGTAGACGGTCATTACTGCGGTGTTGTTTCTACGACAGTGGTACGTGAGAAGACCTCCTACCGGTTAGCAGACAGGTTTTGGCCCCAAAACACGAGGCACAAAAACCAGCCTCGATGTTTGTAATAAACGATGTGAGGGGCCTGAACGCGTGGTCTCAACGCGGCGTGATATTTGTGTATATTTGGTCAGCGTATATAAGTTGGGGGCTCGCCATTTATCGACTAAGTTCTTTTTCCTGCCCTCGTGTTCACCTCACCACTGTCGACGACGTTTTCCGTACCGTCGTTTATACGAACTCGAGGCTCTGCGCATTCGCTGGTCGACGTTAACCACGACACTCTCTGTTTTGACACCCGACGACACTTGTCGCTTCTGTTGATCATGTATGATATTCACACGCTTATCTCTACCCCAAACGAGGCTTTCAGCTCCAAACCTTTTGTCACAACCGTACGGGCATTCGGTGACAAAACAAACACGATCCCTCTGAGGCAGTCTACGAGAAAGCCCCTAAAGTCCGATTGTGGGCCTCCGTCGCGCTTTCCGTCCCGAAAAGCTTCGCCAACCGTTGCCCTGACAAGCACCACGGCGCTACGTACATGCAAGCCTCTTCCGTCGATGTCTCTCGATTCTTCTCAACGAGGGGAGAATGCCGTTTTGTTTCCTACAATTCCCTCCGGAGAATCAACAGCTGTGCTTGAACCGCCTCCGGGACTCAAACGGCCACTTCCCACCGAGTCGCGCCGTCGTCGCTCCGGTGCCCTTGTTCCCCCCTCAGCAAGGGCATCTGTTATAGTTGTCACCCGCCCCGTTGCCAAGCGGCCAAGAAAGAGCAAACACGTCCTTGCAGACTTCCAGTTTTCCGCCTCTATGCACCGCAGTATCGTCGCTTTACATGTGGAGACTGAGTGCAGAAGACGTGTGACTCTGGATGCAAGTTCAGACTCTATGAACATAGATGACGGATCAGGTTTCAGGGATGCCTTGATGGCAAGGGTGAGAGAGGAGCTGCGTGGCTTGGACCAGCAGCTTGTGGTACGCCTGGCTCAACGTCTACACATGGGTGGCTTCGCTTCCACGCTTATGGATGCAAGCCCCGCGACGATAGAGAATGGGCTTTTACCGCCATCACGTGTACCTCGAGAAGGTACCCGCGCCCCACCGCCATCGCCGGAGATGGAAACGAGTAGGGACGCGATGGACGTAACCCTTGACCCGCTGCCGGCCAGTTCCACGTCGCCCTGCGTACATCGCCTGACACCTGCACCCGCTGTGCCATCATCTCAGCCCCTACTCCTTGACAATTCGGCACGTCTTGGTTCTCCGCCTGGTCTGGTCTCGCCACGCGTACCATCCCAGGTCTCTGCAGAGAAGCGTGTATACACTATGCCGCAACTGGTTGCGACTCACATCCTTCGCCTTCACGAACGTAGCAGCGCCAGGACGCCGAGCATTCATCTCCGCGCACCTCGCTTACGCAGCCCACTCGGCAATTCTGTAGCGTGGTGACTGACCTAGGCGCATATATACCAGAGCTTTATGACATCCCTCGTCCTTTCATGCCTTCATCACGTGTTCCATTCGCAGCATTCCTCGCATCGCATCTGTGCATTACATCCACGCTGTATCATTATCTCTTTCCCATCGTCGCTCCTTAGTTCTTCTAATACCCTCCTTACCCTAATCCCATGCTTCGATCTACGTTGGATGTGCTGGTGTTACCTGTCTGCTGCCATTGTCTGGCAAAGCGATAGATACGCATCTGTAATCGTACTTCGGAAAATGCATGAACTTGCACGGCGTGGTCCGCGCTCATGAATACCCGTAATGAAAGAAGTGAGATTTATGGGATTACATTCTTATCGAAGCCCAGCCCACCGGCAACGCCTGCAGGCTCTCCGGAAGAGTGGTGTTTTCGTTGGCAGTGGTAAGGCAAGGTAATATTAGGAATTGAAGCTCCCGTATAGCTTACACGCGACGAATGCGAGATGAGACTGTCTTGTCTGTCACTCGGAAGTACCAGCCAAGCTAACTTACTGGTAATTTTATATGAAATCCTTATCGAGTTGAAAAGTCCAAAAAGCTGCCAGTGATTCTGATTTCGCTGATGTATCTAAACAAATTTCACACGGTTGTCCAAGCACAGTGCCTGAGCCCGAGAGCCAGAAGGCGTGCGCAGTGGTTGTCTAGCACGCTCAACATATCGGGTCTCAGCTGATCAGCTCAGGCTCAGGCTATCGTTTGTACATATCTCAACCTCGATTCAGACTTGCATCTCTCTTCCTTTACTGGAAACTGCAACATGTTGACCCAGGAAGGTAAGTCCCAAATCCAATCCTGAACCGTTTTGTGTCGCACATCTCGCATGGTGGAGATTCGTGCAATACAGACTGTCTGATTGGCACGAACAGCTGGACGAATCAATTCTCCACTTGGCGGAAGCAGTACTCATCCTACAACTCCCTATGTCAAAAGCCCTTAGCCTCACGTCCATTCTCCGTGTTCGCTCAAACGAATTCGAACAGTCCGAGGACGCCCGATATTGCGCCAGATACCTTCGTTATACTTTTAGACCGACCACTTGTAGAATTGTACATCCCCCGCAATCTCCTGATTTCATTGCTTGTGTTAATGTTGGTACTTCAGCTGGAGTTGAAGTCAGCCGACGTCGTGGAGAATGTCAAGGAGATGACAATTCTCTGCCGCGAACTGCTCAACTCGAGCTCGGATGCCTCAGCAAGTCCCCCAACCGACCCCTTTCTGGCCTTGGCTATTATATATCAAGCCAATTACGGCATATTTGGAAAACTTGGGGACCAAGTGATTGAATGCCTCCGGGAAGCGAATATTCGCTTGCCCGACTTCCACGAACTTTCTCACTGGCTTGTCGGGTGTCTTGCCACGCGTTTCTGTGCGACTCGTTCGATCGCTGACTACGAGGACGCAACAGCCAGACTAGACATGACTATAGCTTTCACTTCACATCTCCCCCAAGATATTCGGAGTCCTCTCTAGGATCGAGCTTTGATGCTGCATGCGTTGCTTTCCGGTTTCCGCTTCCTCTGCTTTGGGAACCCAGAGAATTTGGAGGAGGCGATTTCCGCTGTCGTACTTACCTTAGCTTAGCTTCTCTTAGATCCTGATGATCCGCACCGCCCTCGCCTCTCTAGTTTCTTCGATCAACTCACGTCCGTGAATTTGGTGTCGGGGTTGTCCAAGAAGGGTGTTTCAATATCCCACAAAGCACAGACGTTTCATGCTTATCATCCCTGACTGCCTCTCTAATTGAACCAAATTCTTCTCTCACGCAGTGGGAGCAACACCTTGAAATACTTTGCGCCATACTTACCATCCCGTGATATAGGGAATATGGAAGAGGCAATCGAATACTGTCGAGTAGTAGTGGCCTCAACTTCCCGTAATCAGGATCTTCCATTCACATATATCCCTGTTCATGTGCTAGGCAGCCTTCTCATCCGTGCGTTCGTGAGCACGAAGAACATCGAATACCTCGACGAGTCAATTGCCGTATATCGTGATGGCCTTGTGATGCCATGCACACCGATGGACTATTCCCCAGCTATGTTGCTTATTGTGTCACTACTTCTCCGCTTTGTATTGCTTCTACGCCAAGAAGACTTGGACGAACTCGTTCAATTATACACCACGGCGGCAACAGATACAAGCGTGGGTTCATCCATCCGCTTTATGTTTCATCTCAATGGGTGTATCTTGCGCTTTGGCGTATGCACCCTTCGATCACGGCTGCCTATGGGAATGCCATCTCGCTTATGCAAGACTCTCTTTCCTATGCCCCCACCCTCGAAACGCAACACTTTCGTCTTGTCTCTGAGCGCCAAGCTCACGAGACGCTGTCCTTGGGCTATGCAGCGTATCAGGTTCGCACAGGTCAACTCGACAAGGCAATCGAGACTCTCGAGCAAGGAAGAGCCTTGCTCTGGTCCGAGGTGCGTGGTTTTCGGACTTTGGCTGATCGACTTGGTGCAATCGACTCGGGTTTAGCAGAGAAATTTGGGGCTATCAACAGGGACCTCGAGAAAGTGACAATGTCGATGGAAATAGATGGCAGCGAAGTTGACAGCCCCGAGGGAATGGATCCGTTTGGTCGTCTGGTGGTGAAGCAACGGAAACTTTTGGAGGAACGGGACAAACTCATTTCACAGATCCGGGCCTTACCAGACTTCCACAACTTCCTGATGCCCCCATCGTTTGGTACCCTTCGTTCTGCCGCATTACGCGGACCAGTCATCATCATCAACCATTGCAAGCGGCGCTCCGACATCTTAATCCTTTCGTCATTCTCCTCCTTCACTTATCACCATGGCCGATGACTTCTATGGTCGCGCAATCGAGTTGGGCGATCGGCTGGTGATAACTAGAAGGAACCACCGCCTTGAATCAAAGCAGTACCAGCGCGCCCTCCGTTTCGTGCTCGGGAGTCTCTATGAACTTGTGGGCCAGCCAGTCATCGAGGAGTTCCACAAGATGAAGATACCGGAACAATCTCGAGTTTGGTGGTGTCCCACATCTGTGTTTTGTTCTCTTCCCCTCCATGCGATGGGACCAATTCCTTCAGATGATGGGATCAAACGCTATTTCTGGGACATATACGTCACTTCATACACGCCATCACTATCCGCAGTGTCCGCACTCATAGAATCCCGCAAGCCTGGAGGACAAACGTTCAGAAAGCCTTCAATACTTCTTGTTCTGGACTTTCGGTGCGCCACCATAGCCGGTGTGATATGAGTCTGACGCTATCGATCCACGCAGATTCGCTTCCCGATACCGTAACGTGCTTAAGTTACCTTAGTACTAGGCATATGGGTGGCTTATGTAAATAAATTATAAAGCTACAGATGTCTAGGCATATTGTATAGCCAAGGACAATTGACTCGATTCTTACTTTCACGCGCTATTTACACTAACCA
>QFDW01004455.1:0-64870 GCA_003315895.1 Lactifluus rugatus | reverse complement strand
CTGCTAGGTTCTCTGATTCTGCCTTCTTCCTTTTTCAGACCAGTGGAGTCGGACCCTGATTGTAGCAGATGCTACTATACATGTGTTGGGGCTCATTGGATCTCTCACCTTATTCAGGGGCTGCTCCTTCAGGCCTCAGCACTCATGCTCAGCTCCCGGCCTGTCTTGCACACCATCAGGTTCGTTCCTCTTCTTTTCCTTTTTGCATACTCCTGGAAAGTCTTTTTCACTTACATCTTTTCTCTTGCTACCTTTCTATAGCATCGAGTCCTCGTCTTCTGCTGGCCCGGTCCACACTACCACTTCACTGCTTCTAGCCAGTTTCCTCGAGGTAGGCTGATTAGTCAGGCTTATTTGGATTTTGCTGATGAATGGCTAGTCTCACCCCAAGATCAAATATTGCTCACACCATGTCAAGACTTTGCTCATATATCAAGGCCCTCTTTGTGCCTCTCCCAGTGCAATTGTACATCGGCTACATCCTCATACGTAAGTACATGTCCTTTGCCTCACCTAGTACAGGTCTGCTCACACATATGACAACTCTCATGATTCGTGCGGTCTCATCGGTTCTGCCCTTGCAAAGATTCTGCTATGGTCAACAATTCTCGCGTTTGTTCCTTTCTCTTTCTTTTCAACCTCCAAAGACAACTTTTCTATAGTCTTGGAACCACTATCTCCTCAGCTATCTCATTGTCTCAGCCGCCCTCTTTTAGACCTAGCATCTACAACAGGCCCCTTCCATGGCTTAAACCCTAACCAGATCACATGATCCATAACCGGCGGTTGTGGCCTCACAGCAATAGGGGCACAGTCTAGACATTTTTTCAGCAGATCTTATCTCACAGCATGGCTGGCTCTGAGCCTGCACCACTGTGCACTTGCATCTGGCTCCTGAGATTGAACGTTCGCTTTCGTCCACGTGTTGTGGGTGAGGCGCACGATATGGAGCATCCAGAAGACTTATGGATGTTCTTGGTCCTGGTGCATCTATTAAAGCCGGCAGCGCCGGGACTACATTGCCGTGGGGTGCTGACCTGTTTAGATAGAGCCCATGCCATTGTGGCCAGCTCATGATCAAAAGTTGTGACGCTCTGGCAGACATGACAAATTTGTAGAGGGATGAGAGTTGTATGACGACGATGAGAAGCCTGGTGAGTCCATTGCCAATATTGTTTGTGCTTGACCTATGAGAGACCTTTCCAGTAGGCACGTGGCCACTCATTGAAGTATGTGGCACATGAGGGCAAATCTACTGATCATGCAAGAAGTGCCGGAAGATTCAGAGAGGGACGGAAACAGGATTGGACGAAAGCAACAATGGTGCTTGATTGACTACTTTTCTCTTCACCCTCGTCCTATGTACAAAACAAAGTGTCGAAAAGCGGGAATGAGAAGTACGGATCACTTCGAGTGAGTACATTACATGTATAGAAAGATAACTCAAGGGGGAATGATCTTGGCGTTTATCATGGTCACTATCAAGTCTGTGGCATAAATAAGAAACACATTTGCATAGTACAGCACCGGAACAGATTGAAGCAGAAGCAGCCAGGTGGCAGCTGTTAATCGGCACAGAATGCGCAAGCTTCCAGTTGTGGAGAATGCGGAGCTCGGCGATCGGTGGGAAGCAAAGGTGCTTGCTACAAGCACCAGTACATGTACACACCGAAAACCTGGATGTTTTGTGAGATAAATGTTGAGAAGAGTGACCTTGCATGTCACGAGTCTTGACTTCAAGAGTCATTGAGTTGTGACATCACGACATCAGGTGTCGTGTCAAATTTATTCCCAGTATAGCTCGTGAAGATATGTGAATAATATTGAAAATAATCTTCACAATATCTTTTGAATGGGTGCTCCATGTTTATTGTGAATGGCTTTGATGAGCATATGCAAATCACATTGTTGAATACATTATAAATGTAATTAGCATGTGTTGAGTGTTGTCACCCTTGATTTATTGTGAATTACATTGTAAATGAGATTATGATATATTGTGTGCTTATTTTCAAAGCTCTTTTGAAAAATAATTCCCATTAAATTAGCATAAAATGTGGCTTAACATCCCAAAATGCCCACAGTGTGGGTAGGAGTCTGCTATTTTCTATATTTCTAATACCCACTCAAATAACTGTCCCAATAAGTGATGAAATTAAATTGACTATATCTCCATAGATACTACATCAAATTACATAATTCTTGATTTAGGATGTAGACATTATGTAATACTATCTGACATATACTGACACTTTGGCTTTGTTTTGTCTTGGTGTGATGCTATGTCACAAACAATGAAAAAGTGCCAAACATTGGGACAGTTTTTTGAGTCACTGTACTTTACATTACCTTTCAGTTCACATTCTGCCAAATTTCTCTGTCACATTCTTCAACAGCATACATGGGATTTCAGTGTGCAATACATGTAATTTTGCATGCTAGGTACAGGGAATTTTGGGGGTCACATTTCCGCTAGTGTCAGACTCCCATTTCAGATGAGTGACATTTACGGCATCATCAGCTGAATCAGACAAGTCACCTGATTTTAGCAGACCTTCAAACGGCTCATTCTTAACTGCAAATCGCCTTTGCGCAATCATGATGCTATGCATACACGGCGATTGTCGCCTTGCTGGCTCAGGTAAAGCATTCAACGGATCGAGATGGGAAAGGCATAACGGTCATTGATAAATTTTTCGACTGACAAAGGGAAAAGAACGGCGAGCATTTCGAAATGACGCATACCAACGTGTCCCTGCTGCATTCCTCGGACGAGCGTATCCCTTCTACAACAAAAGCTCAGAAACACTCTTTGAATAACTTGTTAGTCACCCTCGAGCAACACACAGAATCATGGGACTGACTGCGGTGGACGATTCCTGGGCCCGACTCATCGTATTCCTGCTTTGAGCACCACAAATTCTGGAAAGTGCTGAGAGAGGCAAGGATCGAGCCACCAATCCATACAGAGTATTTGCGCTCCGGGGGCGCAACAATCTTAACCTTTATGCTCGAAGGAGAGAGCGACGTTAACTCCTTCTGCATGCGGTCCGCAATACCTGGGAACATGGTCGTGCCACCCGATAGTACGACATTGCCGTAGAGGTCGCGACGGATATCAAGGTCGCACTTGAAAATTGAGTTATATCTATGCAGACTCCTCGGTCAAGGGGAGTTAGACACCTCATGTTCAACTCACGTTGTCTCGTGGATACCAGCAGCCTCTAGACCAAGGAAGGACGGTTGAAAGAGCGCCTCAGGAGCACGGAACCTAGCATGACCTGTTTAATTCACGACGTCTGTTTCAAGTGGGAGAATATACCGTTCGTTGCCAATCGTGATAACCTGCCCATCGGGGAGCTCGTAACTCTTCTCTAGCGCCGAAGATTGAGCTGCAGTCTGCAATTCCTGTTCAAAGTCAAGAGCGACGTAGCAGAGCTTCTCCTTGATATCGCGAACAATTTCACGCTCGGCGGTCGTCGTGAACGGGTAGCCTCTCTCCGTCAAGTTCTTAATCAACAAGTCGGTAATATCGCGACCAGCGAGATCTAGACGTAGAATCGCGTGTGGAAGTGCAAAGCCCTCATAAATGGGCACAGTATGCGAGACCCCATCACCAGAATCAAGCACAATGCCAGTCGTACGACCAGAGGCGTACAAAGATAGGACAGCCTGAATGGCTACGTAGAAAGCTGGGGCATTAAACGTCTCAAACATTATTTGTGTCATCTTCTCGCGGTTCGCTTTCGGGTTAAGAGGTGCCTCGGTCAGCAAGACAGGGTGCTCCTCTGGGGCAACTCGGAGCTCGTTATAGAATGTGTGATGCCAGATCTTCTCCATGTCATCCCAATTTGTGACAATGCCATGTTCGATGGGATATTTCAAAGTTAAGATACCACGCTTAGACTGTGCCTCGTCACTGTGATATGTTAGCAAACCTGATGTTTGAGAAGGCATATTGCGCGGCGGCTACTGACCCGACATAAGAGTCTTTCTGACCCATACCAACCATGACACCCTGGTGGCGAGGACGGCCGACGATCGACCTATTCGCGAATGCCTGATAAGCCATCGAGTCATGCGGGAACGAGAGGCGTACATACGGGAAAACGGCACGAGGAGCGTCATCGCCTTCACAAGAAGTTATACTGATACGACCTAGGGTTAATGAACCCACTCTTACCGGCAACTGGAGAAAGGAAATTAGTTTCGCACACATAATAAATGGATTGGGTGTGACTGACAACCAGCCTTGCACATGCCAGAACCGTTATCAATAACCTAAACAGAGTGGTGATTACGTGCCCACTACGTGGATCGAGAAATATACACACGAGGGCAGCAACTTCGTCTTCCATCGTGATTTATAATGGGTCAGGACGGAGTGATGGACACAAATCAAGGAACTTCACGAGGGCGCACCCGCAGAACGCTGATTGTCAGTCCATTCTGTTTAGGGCAGGCCAGATCTCGTCGAGCAGTGATCAGGTGACTTCCGTCAACGCACGGCTCAGCCACAAAGTACTATTAGACTTTGGACTCTTCTCCAAACTTTGTACATTCACTCTATTTGCCATAGTTCGAGCCTAATAGCTTCACCGATCCTCAACAACAACATGTCACACCGTGGTGACGCCGTGATCACAGCTTAGCTTTTTTTTTTTGAATGGTTAGGTGAATACATGGAGTTGTGCATGACGAGTATATCATGATTAATGAGAATGGGCCTCAGTCGGAGCTCGTTGTTGAGCGAGCTGGAAGAAACCAGGCTGTTAGATATTATTACCCGTCAGTCTAATGTTGAACGTACTGTATACCAGTTGCCCATGATGGTGGACAATGCGCTTGATCGCACCCTCTTTCTCCAAGTGTCGGATTGCGATTCGAGCAAGACTGCCATTGATCTTCAGTCGCTCTATGAGGATGCTCTGGGAGATGAATCGGAACGTTGGAGCTTCCTTGAGAATACGATCGTAGGTGGTCTTGTCCAAGGTGACGGCGTGTTGCGCCTTGTCCTTGACCTTTCCCTTTGACCACTTCTTCTTCTTTGCTGCCTTCCCGCCCCCAGATGATGTTGGTGCCGCTGCTTTGGCTTTGGCCTGAGAATAAGGTAGTTAGCACGAACATACATCTATTACATGTTTACGCCATCCACCCATGATCTCCCAGAAAATCAAAAGATCATGTATGGGAAAACGATGAGAGTGTGAAAAAGTACTCATCCGCAAGCGCGATGAAAAGAAATGGTGCTCACCATTCTATGAGTGCCTTGTTGTCGTCGACGTTGTTCGACTTGTGTGCGTTGCCCAAGCCTACTAATTTCGGACTTTGAATGTGTTCGAGCTTCGTCGGCGACTCGGCGTGCACCGAACGGGTGACCGTGCGTGGCTTTGCTTTTGCATTTGCATACCCTATCTTTTTTTTTTTTTTTTTGAAAAAAAAGGCTTCCCCCTTTTGACGTGCACCCAATGCATCAAGGTGTCCTCCCAATGCCATATGGCACTATCAGTCTGTAACCGTTACGATTCAATCGCTAATCTAATCTAATAAGCTTCCCCTTCCCCATCTCTCTCTCACATCGCTCTTGGAACTGCTATCGGCATGATTATGATCTACTGATCTTATATCATGGAAGAGCACCTCCATCTTAATCTCAATCTCGTTAATCCAACTGAGCCGTGAGCCCGCTTCCCTCGGCCCCCGCACGGAGCGAAGCTAGCAACTGACCTAGGCGCCTTCGGAGCTTTTTGAGCAATTCATCGTCATCTGGGGATGGCAGAGGCTGCATTGGCAGTCAGGACAACACTGTTTGGTTGGAGATAGGTGGCCATACAAGCTGATCCAGGAGGTACTACGATTGACTCGAGCAGTCGGCCAAGTGCGTCTGGTAAATTGCAGATAGTGTGATCGTAACGTACCTCTACCTCGTCTATGGTCTAATAGAAATATAAAGCGTCGTAACCGACCGGACATCTGTGTGGATTCTACGTACGAGAATGATTGGGCCTCTATTGATTGATGAGCGAAGGCTGTTGCCGCGATATACAGAGATCTCACTGACCTGTTCATCGGTGTACAGGAGAAAGAAGCAATAAATAAATAAGGTTTGCAAACGAAAGTCCTTTGGGCCCTTTGTGTTCTCTGCGCCTAAACCTGGGGTTCTTGAAATGCCAAAATGCTAAACGTTATCGCGTTACATCGATTATCTTCTGCGATCATGTCCCGGCTGACTCAAGTTTTTAAAATCGTACCTACTATCCAACAGTATGACTGGGGTAAACTTGGAACGTCCTCAAAGGTCGCCGTGTTTGCCCAATCTGTTGGCCTGGCTGATTTCTGTGTGGATGAATCAAAACCTTACGCCGAAGTATGTGTGCCCACCATGACCCCTTTACGATGAGGTTAACCCTCTTGGAAGCTGTGGATGGGCACCCACCCAAAATCTCCCTCTCTTATCCCAGTTTCTCGGGAGACACTCGCTAGCTACCTTTCTAAGAACCAATCTCTGATCGGAGAGACAATCTCACAGAAATTCGGTGCGGAGGATGGCAACTTGCCCTTCCTCTTCAAGGTGTTAGCAATTGAGAAGGCGCTTAGCATACAGAGTCACCCAGACAAGGCGACAGCAGAGAAGTTGCACGTCCAGCAGCCAGACATTTACAAAGGTAAAAACTCTGGCCCTCTGGCTTGTGGGTCTCGGCACTGAGTACTGAGTACTGAGGCTCCGCAGACTCCAACCACAAGCCCGAAATGGCACTTGCGATCACGCCCTTCACCGCGCTTTGCGGGTTTCTTCCGCTTGCTCACATCGCCACATACCTCGCCAATGTCCCTGAACTAGCGGGGCTGATACCACGAGCCGTCTTGGAAACGTTTGTGGGCATTGCATCTACAACGGACTCTGATGCACCCGCCGCGAAGCAGGCGCTACGTGACGTGTTCTCAGCGGTCATGACTGCGCCAACGGACGTGTACACCGCACAACTGGGTAGGCTTATACACCGCTACGAGGCAGGTGCTGTCCATGCCGAGGAGGAGTGTGTGCGAGAGCTAGTATTACGTCTGAACACACAATTCCCGAACGACATTGGGACATTCTGCGCATTTTTGCTAAATTATATCAAGCTTTCGCCGGGCGAGGCAATCTTCCTCGGTGCAGGGGAGCCTCACGCGTACATCTCTGGCGGTCAGCGTTCCTTCCACCAACTTATGTTCGTAGTCTAATCGTAGGAACGAACCATGCTGCAGATATTATCGAATGCATGGCCAATTCAGACAACGTCATCCGCGCTGGACTTACCCCGAAATTACGCGACATCCCAAATCTGATAGACACTCTCACTTACACCGCAGGCCCTGCTTCGCGCCATATGGTCAAGCCTCTGCCTTTCTCAGCTACCTCAGCATCGATGCTTTACGATCCTCCGATTTCCGATTTCAGCGTGGTGAGCGTGGCACTCACAGCGGGACGAACGGAGACGCATCGTTCAATAGCTGGACCAAGCATTGCCATTGTCACTGGAGGAAAAGGAAATATACAATGGGCCGTCGGTTCACTCGACATAGCACAGGGCGAAGTAATCTTTGTCGGGGCAGACACAAGGATCGATCTTTCGGCGACCGAAGACGACGAAGGGCTCCATATTTATCGAGCATTCGTCGAGACGTGACAATCCCAGATCAATGTAAGAGATTCGCCGTCGGTGAAAGAAGTGAAAGATCGATGGTGGTTGAAGTACAGTAGAATACCCCCTTTGGTATGGACAACTGCCCTTGCAAATCACAAGGCGAATATTTAGTCGCTATCGCTACTACTGCCATTAACTGCAGCTTCATCATCGTCCGTAGAACTCTCATCGTCACTCTCTTCCTTGCGTTTTTTGACAGGCCCACCACGCATAGCAGCCATCTGGCCTGCAAGGGAATCCTCCTCTGGATCTGATATCTCATCTTCTTTATGCTGCTCGTCCGCAGTCAGTGCTGTGAACTCTTCCACCCGTAGCTCGTTGCACGTCAGCACCCATGGGGAGTGGTATAGCGGGAAAAAAGGACACACTTGAAGATCTTTTACCGCATCTTCGCCAATGTACGTATCGCTCACGACTATGACACGCCATGTGAATAAGCCGGTGCCGGGCGGCGCCTGAAACTTGAGTCTGTACGAGCGATAATCCCTTGCGCGAGTAGCCTGCGCAAATGGGACATCCGACACCTTCATTGGAGGAACAACAAGCCGATCGTTTTTAGCATCGGCGAGGACAACCCACCAACCAGGCTTGTGATTCTGTTATGCGTAAGCCAATAAACCAGAAGAAAGGTTAAAGTAGCAAACCGAGGGCCATAAAGGTGCGTGGGCAGAACCGAGAATTGTGATTGGTGACTGAAGATCTTCAACGTCCTTCGGGTTATTGAGGAATGTATCATCAAGGCGAGCTTCGTCATCAGCGTTAACTACTGGGGAATTCTCTGTCTCGGCGTTCCCGTTTGCTTCCGTAGTTGTGGTAACGTTTGGTGGCGATATGCGAAGCTTCATGACAAGATGTACCAGGGCCTGGGGAGTCACGATACGCTCGCCAATGACTACACACTAGCTACACAATGTTTGGAAATGGGGGGACAATACTACCACGCACCTTTGAATGTTACATCAACAATTTCTATTCTTCCCCAGTGTTCCGCAGTCTTTCGGGCATCCGCAGCGCGGGGGTTCTTCTGCTGCTCTAAGGCAGCGATGACTTCTACAAAATCGCGGGAGGAACCTGGAAGGGCACGGATTTCATCATTCTTGAGGCCGGGCAGCTGCGCCCATCGTGCGCCTGGTGAGCCAGGTAAGATGCCTTGCGCTAAGTACGCATGCAAACGCATAGCTGCGATTGTGGGCTGGGACCAACTGCGTGCGGTCGTGATACTAAGAAGCGCATTGAGGAGGGCAGGAGTTTGCAAGAGGACATGCGCTTGGCCTGTGATAGAAAATTCAATAGATATCACCTTCTCGAGTCAAAGTCTGGGGCAGCGCACGTTTCTGGAGCGCCGGGTGTTCAATAGGAAGACGAAGAAGGTGCGCATAAAGCAAGATGAGCGAATCCCAGCGAATGTCGAGTGTGCCAATGGCGTGTTGGAACTGTTGCCGAATGCGGACCCAGCGAGGGCCGAGCTCAGCCTCAATGCATTTTTCAAGCGTATGGAAGGCGTCCCTGGGTGTTGTTCCCCTCGGCACCATCGTTTGCCATTCTGTTGCCTGGCCAATTGCTGAGACGACGTCATTGACATCGGACGTCTCGGTGACTGCCTTCCAGAAACATGTCGCGGTCTGAGTGAACACGCCATCCTTGGTTTTCCGGCGGGATCCGAACCACCAATTACCCTAAGATGTGCAGAGTCTCAATTCACCGTACGAGCCCAGTTCAAGGACTACATACGCACCACAATGACCGGGAGGCCAACGCCGAAAAGAGCCCCATAAAAGCCAAGGACCCAGACGTTGTTATGCGCCTCAACAATCCAGGCCGGGAGTGCAATACCCATTGTAATTTCCTGTCGGCCATCTGGGTGTCCATAGTCCTCGAAGTTTTTCCGGATGGTCTCATCAGTGAGACTGAAGCTAAATTAGATCACGTCATGTTCAGTGGTAGGATACTGCATACGCTTTGTAGGCTTTGGTAATCTCAACAAAGCGCGTAGCCACAGATTCAGCGGTGTCATTCCCTGTAAGCTTCACTTTGTCCGGATGGCTATGCGAATGGTGAACAATGCGATACGGAAATCGAAGAGATATAAACTTACAATATTTTGGAAAGCTTTTTGTAGTGGGATTTGATGTCCTTTTCCGAAGAACCCTGCGGGGAGCGGACGAAAGACCTCAGCCTTGACTCTGTGACCGAGAGCCACTTGAAGTCATTACTCACTGACACGATTCCCAGAATCTCGAATGGATCATAGATCTTATTATCTATCTTTGTAGTGGCAACCTTGTACGACAATAGACTGAAGGCGAGCCAACCCAATGTGATGAAGAGGCTCCTGCAAGACATTGAGTCATGATGGATGGCACAAACAGAATGCGGCGCACCTTTTTGTGATGCTAGGTCGGAAAATAGTGCCCTTCTCATGACTGCGGATTCGGATACGTTTGTCGACGCATGCAGAGCACTCGCAAGCGGCCGAGGGTATCTCTCCTAGCATGACGCAGGTTAAAGGTGAGGGGGGAAGGTAGATACTCTGTACGTACTTGGAGCCAAGGATATATGAGAGAGAGTGACCGGGACGAGGATCATAAAGAGAACTGTAATTATAAAGAATAGAGCCATGTTGCCCGTCTCATCGTAAGTGTAGCTAGCCATGGTTCCCGTGAAATATGGAAAGCAGGCGTATTAACGTGAAGACAGCTTGCCCCACGAGAGTTTGAGTCAAAGTCAAAAGATGGAAGAGTGGAGTGCTTAGAGTGAATCGTGGCCAAAGGAAAAGTGCCTTGAAATGCGCTGGCAGATGATTACGTCATCTCGCTGACTCTTCTCTCATGCGAATACGCATCTTGTCTCAGTCCGAGCAGACGAATCTCCCACACATCAGGTCTTGGTTCAATGTGGACAAAGAGACTACCGTGGCATCTCTCAAACTTAATTTATGCGCATCAGTCCCTGCCTTACGGGATGCCCATGTCCGCGTTAACGAGCTCATCTGTCTACTTGACGACTTTGAGCTACTCGACGACTCCCCAGTCCACATTCTTCGCGATGGCGATCTCGTTTGGTATGTAGAACGAATTCATTTTCTGTCATCTGAATGACATGGTGAAAGCTTGCGTCGTCGTAAGCACCTTGCCGATCGCCGGTTAGAGATCCTCCACGATGATCCATGGAGGACACCCAGGCCGTTACCCGGAGTCAATGGCGCTCCGGGAGGACACGCTCCTATTGAAGGCGCAGGAAGAAATGGCCACTTGTATCCCGCACCCAGAGGGCTAAAGAGGTGCAGGTCAACTGACTCATCTTCCTCGTCCGCAAACTCAAGTTCGGATTCCACTTCCAACCTCACCTCTTCCGGCTCAGAATCCAGCTCAGACTCGGACTCTGATTCGTCTGGTACATCCTCTTCTGGAGATCTCCCTCCTCATCCCCCTCGTCCTCCACAATTGTCTGAGCCACCTAAGCCGCTTCAGTCAACGTACGTAATTTTTTCTGTCAGGAATGCGTCCATTAGCTGTGTTTGTCGCTATAGTTCAGCACCAGTCCCACCCGGGTTCGGGAAGCCTCAAACACGCCTGCGCAATGAGCGCCGTCGAAAACGGCGACGTGCTATGTGTGAGGGTAACGCTGCCCCACCAGCTCCAGCAGAAAGTGCCAACGCAATACCTCTTGGCCCTGCTAAGCCTGTATCTAAGCCAGAACCGATGATGATGATGTCTCTAAGGAATAAGAACAAGAGGCGGGGGTTCAAAGACACCGCTGGCATACCGACTCGCATTACATTCCAGGATAATCTAGCTGATTCTACTCCGCCGCCGAGACTGGTACCTCCTAGCGAGAGGGACCCGCTACCGCCAAGACTGTTTGTAACGAGCGTGGACGTCGAAGCGGATATATGGTCAAGCGATGGTTTGCGTATCGGGGATCAGAAAGGGAAGAAAACCCGGAGGGATACAGACGAATGTAAGGAGGAACAAGATGTTGCTCTGGATTACGGCAGGGCATATGACGTGGACAATGCCGCAGCGAGTTCGTCATTAGACTATCTTGCGTTAGAGAAGGCTTGGGCGAACGCACCAACGCTTATGAATAAGATCGTGCTTCCCATCGGGTGTGTGGTTGGCTGGCAGGTGCGTCAACCTTCCACGTCTTCTGGCAAATAATCTCAACAAGCGTAGGAACTTGGGATAAACCCAACTACGCTCACGCCCGAAACGATGTTATTTCTTGCGCGTGTAGTTACTGGTGGGGAAGATAGTGCAGCCGTTGTGAGGCTTCGTCGCCCAGGGTTAGGAATTGCCTCCTTTTCTGGTGGCGATTTGAAGGCCGAGGAAGAGGAAGAAGAATTTGTCTGGGACAAAATTGTAGAGATGGAATGGCGACTTGTCTGTAATTGACCTGGCGAAGTAATACGACAACATTCGAAGTGCCGGCGTAGGCTTCCCGGATAGGGTAGCATATTGCTGAATCATTCTTTATTTACAAGCGTATGATATTGAAATATGTGTAAGTAAATGATCGCCCGTTGATCGTGAGCGTGATCTGGTATGTAGCCTTGGTACAAGTTGTAACTATCTAACTTTACATTTTGAAGGCCGGATATCAGAGGCTGTTTAGATATCTCTGTAATATAATGTAGCAGAGCTTCTCGCTTGCATGTTCACGGTTCTTGTAGGTCTAAGAAATTGTAGAGATGTTGTCATGTTCATGCGCTATAGGACCCTGAGGAGGGGAAGGCATCAACTTCGGATGAGGGCGCTGACGACCATGGTGAGACGGCATCATCTAGCATAATGCCAGAGATGCGGTTGATGATGGACTCAGGGTATTGTCTGGTATTTCGTGAGTGTACATGAACCAAAATCAGAGCAATAGTGATACAGACCGTTCCTGGACGCGCCTGATGAGCGCAAGCGCATGATCTCGGTTACCATTGCCTAGCTCTGCGCGAACCATAGCCTCCCATGTAGATGGCTAACGAGAAAGATTAGCGTGAGGTGCACCTTTTCTATCTGGGTCTTACTTCGCGATATACGAGTTCATCGGGCTTAATGCGCTGCGTCACAGACGCATTGTGTGGTGCATGGTTATTCGGCGCAGCAACACCAACTGGAGGGTTAGCCAGCGACTCGAACACGATCCGCGCTGGCTCGATGTCTCCTGCCGCAGCATAGCCCCTAATCAGCAGGTTAGCTATGTATGCCGTCATGTGAACGCCCGATCGTTGAAGGCGCTTCAGGTACTCTGGTACTCGGTCCGTCCGACGTAATGTAACAAGCACGTTGATAAGGGCTTCGAAAGCGACAGCATCAGGGAGCGACGTCTTGCTCGCTAAAGTACTGGGATGTTTCTCTATCGAATTGAACACTGCGATTGCCTTGTCGAGGTCTCGACCAACGCAGCCATGGGCGTTGATGAGCGACGCCCAATGCGAGCCCTGCACCGTTACGCTCTTGTCGATGAGGAGCTGGTTGAAGGTCTTCTCCATAGCTTTTACATCGACAGGTGCAATTGTACCATAACAGTCAAGGAGAAGCTGAAACAATCAGTATGTACACATTCGGGGTAAGCAATGATCCTACCTTGTACGAATGTGCAGTCGGCTTGATACCAGCACTAATCATGCGGTTGTAGTAGTGCAGGAATAGGGCACGATTGGGTCTGGTCTGCACGTAGAATTGCATCATCGTATTGTATGGGGGAACGCGGGGGCGGAAGTTGCGCTGAGTGGTCATCTCCTCGAAAAGCGTCTCGGCTGATGCGCTATCGCCAACACGACAGCAGGCTGCAATGACCGCGCCGTATGTAATGGACGACGGGACGATACCAGACTGCTTCATATTCTGAAAAAGCTCCAAGGCGTAATCCGCCTTGCGTGCTTTGGCAAGTTTTGAGATCGTCGTGTTGTACAGGAAAATATTGGGCTGCACGCCACGTGTCTGCGACTCGTGGAAGTACTCGAGCGCACGCGCTGTGTCGTCCGTCGTATCTTTGATGCATTGGATCAACGCACCGTACGCATCTGCACTCGGCGTCATACCCTGCTGAAGCAGGCGCAGGCGATGAGCATCCGCTGAAAGGCCGTCACCGGCATGGCCCCTAGCAATTATCATAGAGTTTTCAATGGCAGCCCAGGCGTCCAACAGTGTTGTATTGTCCGAATGTAGCAGCGAAAGGACGTTCTGTGCAACGCGATAGAGATAGTCGACTTTGTCCATCTCACCAGCACGTCCGAGGCCTTCAATGAGGCGACCAATAACTGCCGGGTTAGGGAAAACACCCATCGTTGCGCCATATTCGAATCTCTCGAAAGCGGTGACGGCAGCGTGGTCCTTACCGCGGCGCAAGTTCAGCTCGTCGATGTAACGGCTTTGGTAATCATCGATCCTCATCGTCTCAACGTCGAGTGGGGCTGCGCTCGGAACAGGTTGGGGTGAAGGTAGATCTGTCGGGTGGACATAAGTAAAAGCCTGGGGGGTGGTAAGTAGCGCAGAGAAGTCTTGGCCAAGATTTTCCATGAGCGCCATTGTCTCTGTCATGCCCTTCTGGTTGATGATGGGACGGAGTAGGTTGTGCATCACGGCCTCCGAGACTTGCTTGGGGTTAATGCCGAAGCGCGCCATGTCCGTAAGCAGCGAAAGGGCTTGTGAGGCCCCACTGTCCTTGGCTACAGGTCCCCCATAGGTCGTGATCGAGAACGCCAGTGCTTCCCAGTCCCGGATATGAAGCCCTGCGAGTTGGTCCTGGCGTTCTTGAACAAGCGCATATCCATTCAAGAGTGCCTGAGCAAGCTGCTGGGTAATGTGCATCCCAAAGTCGACCCAAATCTCCACGACGCGCAACACAGAGTGAAGAGACAGTGGGCGAAGGGTCTCCTTGTCAAAGAGCACCAAATCGGAGACCGAGCTGATGAGTTTTCGGTTGGCGTCGCGGGGTCCACGTACAGGCCAGGTAGCATCGTCTATAGGAGACGTGGCGAGCTGTTCGATAAGGTCGATGGCTTTCTCAACGCGACCGTATCTCACATTCATCCCAATCAGCTCCCGGGTGGCCTCCTTTCCATGTACATCCGCGAGAATAGAACCCCAATCCTCGCGGGGACCGAGGACGGAGACAGCTTGGTCCAAGAGTGTAGTCGCTCGCTCTGTGCTGACTTCACGAGCCTGCAAATATCGAATGTTGGCAAGGTAAGCAATACGTCGCATGAAGCTTGGCATTTGACTAAGACTATCCAAACGAGAGGCAAAACGCTCGTATAATCGGTTGACGTCGTCAACACGATCCAGTTCTGATAGATAGTAGAGGAATTCCCGCCAGAATGCGTTGGTCGGTTGAGGTGGTTCTAGGGTTGGTAGCTGATCGTCTTCGGTATGTCTACCTTGATCGACTAGCCGCTCAAACCACGAAAGGGCGCTCGAAACGTCGCCCATCAGGCAAAAGCCGCGCACGATGCTAGAATAAGTGGACATTGCGGGTGCAGGGGTATCGCTGGGGCCGAACTCTACACCGGTTTTCGTGTCAAGCATCTCACCAAGCAGGTCTAGCGCGGCAACAGGGTTAGCCGCGCGTAGATATGCACTGATCATGCTGTTCCAAACACGAATATGTCCCGCTCGTGCAGACACCAAGTTTGTTTCATCCCACCGAATTTTCCCATGCGTACAAACTTTGCGAAATTCGTCAAAGACGACACGGGCACCTTCAACGTCGTTGACTGACGTGTATACGTCGAGAAGGTGGGCATAGACCGAGGCGGTAGGTTTGGGAAAATTCCGCTTCTCGAGATGGGCGAACACGCGAACGGCTTCTTTGACATTTTGATGGCGCGCACAAGAATCTAGGAGAGCTGTGTACAGCCATACCGGGAAAACGAATTCACGATGGGCCGATGCTGCAGTGAAAAGGCGTAGCGCAGAAGGGACATTTTGCTCTCCACGTAGAGCTTCGATGCGTCGCTGGTCAGTGAAATTCTCAGCGTGATCGGAGAGACCCAATGCCTGGCGCTTCTCGACACGCTTGGAGATGGTTTCAACAAGCCGGTTGACTTCCTCATCACGTGTGGTAAGCACAGAGATGAGCGTCGTGTAAGTCCGAGCATTTGGTAGGATGGAGCGGGCAACCATGTCATTGTAAGTCTGCAGAATCTCCGTGGGTTGCTCATGCCGCTTGCGAACAGCGACAAGCTTGTCGAGAATATCGTTCCACTCTTTGATAGTGGACTTGTAATCGGGTTGTCGTAACTTAAAGAGTTCCGCACGTAGTTCCAACAGATGCGGAGGATGCGGAGCTGAGGAACCTGTGGATACTGGTGTAGCGGAGCGTGAAAGAACCGATTGAGGATGGACTGGATCCGTCGGATGGACTGGGCTGGTAGGACGAGAGAGAGGGGAAACATCATCGGGAACACTGGGGGTGGAAGCAGTAACTGCTGTAGAGTTGCGACGGACGAGACGTGGGGTAGGTGGACGGGATGCGAGTTCCTCATCCTTTAGCACTTGTTGTGGACACTGAGCACCCGCGAAAGCATGGTGAAGACGTGCGTGTTGTCGGACGGCTCTCAAAACTCCGAAACTATTCGCACGTTCAGCTGTCGCAATGGCATCAGACCCAAGGGAGAAACTTTGGCTACGGCTGCGAGATTTCCGCGTGTCGTGGGTCGGCTTGGTGACACTTTGTGAAAGGGTCAATCTAGGCTCTTCGCGGTCATCCGAGTAGGATATACTAGGATCCGTGGAAGAAGTGATTGCGTGAACCACAGGACGACTCGGTCCCTTAAACGCAATGTCAGGGACTTCACTTTGGAAAGGGCGCCCGAGAAACGAATATGACTCACCGTATAGCCGGAGTAAAGCCTGCTACCGGCATGGTGTTTGGGACCTCCGCCTGTGCCAGTATGTCCGCTACCCCAACTCGAAGAGCCGGCGCTGTTATTCCAAGAGGCTAAACTGGTTGTGGAAGATGGGGTCGCGCCAGATTGAAAACCGAGAACATTACGGAGAGTGTGGCCGGCTTGATTCTGTGCCGCGGCAACGGCACGGGTTGTATGGTGAAAGATATGATTAGCTACCTGTGGTAGCATATTCAAGTGGGCTAGTTGCACAGCCTAGTAGAAGGAAAGGTTGGAAGGTGGTCAAGGGACACCAATATGGCTGAGGATGTAAGTTAAGAGTGTCAGATATGTCTGCCGTCTGGACGCGTCGACGCGCTTTAAAAAAAAACTAATTCCTTAAATAAATTTCCAATTCCAATGCGTTATATAATTAATTAATTAAATATATATATACCTAGTCTAATCGAGCTTCCTTCCCGCCCTTGGGATGGTAGGTGGTCGTTTCTTCATCCAAAAACAGCCGCTTAATCACCCAGAACACAGAAAGAACTCCCATCACGGCAAAACAAATTGTTGCCCAGGGATGTTCGCTCACAATCCTCTCGAAAGCAGTCAGCCTATCGTTGATGTACTAGAACATTGTAAGCACTCCTTGGTCCCAGCCGTGAAACATGAGATGATAACTTACCCGGGCCAGACGCTCTACAATGTTTTCCGAGTGCCGTACACGCAACGCACCCTTCATCACGTCGCCTAAAGCCGAGAATATGCTCCCATCGTCAAGCGTCAGGTGGTTTCCGTTCCTACTTCTGTCAAAGTAGAGCAATCGCTATGATATGGCCGTCAATCAGCACCTCAGCGAAGTACAGGTGCACTGAGAACATACCGAATGGTCCGTGATAACAACTTGTGCTGGACCTTTTATACCGTACATACTTTTGAGCCAACTCGCCCATCGTTCCTGATCCATCCAGGTAAACACAACCTGCCTCGCGCTGTGCGCCGGTGCATACTGAGCAGCACCAGTCCCACGCCACTGGGCGGCGAGCTTGTGAACTGTCTCGACAATACGATCGTGCTCCATGCCGGAAGCAGCAACGGAAACCAAGACAACAAGTGGCTTGCTCTCCGCGCTCATCACCTCCTGGAAAGTGCCCTCTCCAAGCTCCAATGCTAACGGCAAGCGGTGGGTTTGTAGCCATTTACCGAGTTCGTCAATACCTGTCTGTGCATCGAACCGTAACTGAGCTGCAGCACTGGTGTCACCGCCCTTCAACGCGATTAGAACGAAATTGGAATTAACCGGGATTGAAAAGTGACGAAAGAGCTCGGGAGCACTAGAAATGTATAAAGGTGGTGATCCCAATAATGGACGCGCAGCTTGTAAAAGGCTAGACTGTTGACCCGTAAGTGACTGGGAGGGTAAAGGCATAAGTAAGCTCACGGGAAGTGACACATCAGGCGCATGCAAGGCGATATACAGAACCGAGTTATCTCTTACGACTTGCTCAAAATCGGCATATTGTAACCCCAGGAATACCCTATCGCTTGATCGGAACCATGTTTCGCATATAATGTTTAGCCACTTACGGCTTGACTGCTCTCTCAACCCAGTCCTTTAGCGCCTCAAATCTGCGATTACCTGTATATTCTGTCTTTTTTCCTGAAGCAGGGTAGAAAAACAACATTGGGAAGCCAGTCACGCCTTGCGTAGAACAGAGCGACTTGTGATCTTCGCAGTTCACTTCCGCCACCGTAACACTATGTTGAAGGTGTTTGGCCAGCTTTACCCAAATTGGCGCTAACTTTTTGCAATGTCCGCACCTACACGAGCGTGCAACACCGTCAACGTCCATCAGCATCTTCTAGAAGTAACGGATGACGCACCATGGGGCAAAGAATTTGACAAAGACGTCTCCATCTGCGATCACTGTCGGGAACGTCTCGGGGTTGAGAACGAGAACCTCCCCATGAGGGTTCCGCCCTGTATGTGATGCTTCCAGGTCATAGTCAGGTAGGTCTGGGTGTGGCGGACCGTGGGAGGGCTCTGACACTTCCGTGTGCTCTTTGATGAAGTTTACGATACGTTCTTGGCTACGCACGCCCGTGAATGTGGCCTGCAACGTTCCATCGTGATATAGGTTCATTTGAGGGTAACCAGAGACACCATTTGCATTACATAGATCTATGAGGCTTGTCAGAAAAAGATCAGATCCTCCCATGAATGGAATTGGACGTACCACCATTGACGGCACAGTCTACTTGTGCAAGACTAACGCGGGAGCCTGCATAATCATCGACAAGCTTGTCCCATGTCGGTGCAAACTCCCTGCAGTGGTGACAATAAGGAGAGAAGTGCTCAACGAACCTGAGACCGCATACTTCAACCCAGACGATGACGGGCCACAAGTCAGAGGGCTCACCAGTAACCCGATGCAATAGACTGGGTAAAGATGTCGGGAGTCAGTAATTTGTGTTCTGTGCTCTGCACAGGGAGCCCAAATACAAGGGAGGAGACGATTAGTGGGAAGGGAAAGAGTCGCATAAAGTCTAACTTTGGATGGGGTGGTGTGACAGCGTAACAACTACGACGACGTTGTAAGCGAGTGGTTGAGCCGTGGGAAGATAATCATGCAGGTTTTCGCCTATCCGCATTTCAACTCGACAGTTAACGTCGCACTTTTTAAGCATGTAACAAATGCAGCAACACTGAGGGTACGTATTGTACGTGCAAGCACTCTAGAAGGAAGAGAGGGAGAAGTAGAGCGCGAGGCGGTCAATTTTGCATTCGTCGATGCCCGGCTGGTGCGATGTTCCGGTTCATGAAGCTGCATGAAGCCTGGCACTGAGTACCGCTGTACAGGTGACGAGTGTATTACACATACAGACGGCTATCACACAAGCTCTTCTAGCCGCATCTCAAAATACGCTGAGGACTAAGACGGTACACTCAGAGGTTATATGGGCCTTGAATCCTAGTAACAACGTGAGCTAGTGTATTGGAACTATCTGGTCTTCGCTCGGCACTAAAATGTTGCTCCCTTTAGATCACAGAGGCGTTACGTCGCTACGGTGTCTCCGATGGTAGCAGCGCACTCCTCGTAATTCGGATCGATCCTCTTGAACGCCCGAATGTCAAAACCAGAATGAGTGCCGTTGTTGAAGGCACCCAGGTTCCCATCTCGGAGCTGGCTGGTTTGACAGACTGGACCGCCGTGAAAAAGGTGGGCGGATCTACCATGCCCAGAGTGCATTTACTCATGCGGGGGAAGTACAACAAACTAAGCGGAGACCTCTTTATCAAGGAAATGCAGAATGACCCGGTCCGCGAACATCACTTAATTGATAACATTGTTGTAAGCTTGGTGGCAATGAAGAGTGTTGCTGCATAACTGAGAGTCATGATCATATGGATGAATTATCATTAAGCCTATTCCGCCTTCACCTTCGTTGAGATAGAGGATTTTACACACATCGAACCGCGACTGACTCGGACAGGGTGTATCGTACATCCGATATCCTCCCGTTTGTGGAAAGGGTTTGCACGTGAAAAGGCTCCCTTTTGTTTCGCAAAACCTCTAAATGTGGTACATTTTGAGACACACTACAGTGAGGGCGAGAAACAAATGCCTTGACAGGCACCTCGGCATCATTCAATTGACATAGCAGTTGTCACTGCCCCATTGGATGCTTTCCTATTGCATAAGGAGGTGGGGAATTGCGGTCTAACGCACTAGCGTCATAGCTCGTCTTTCCCAAACTCCTTATTACCCCCTGGCGGCAAGCACAGAGCAGGCGTTGTCCCGGTAAATAGGTATTCACACTTCTCTAGCTCGGCTACCGTCAGCAAAGCATTTTCGGTTCCACAAGTCAAGTCAAGCTGGATGGCGTTGTGAGGATCTGCAATACAAAAGTAGTGGAACTTGCCAAACCTTCACGCTGCGTTCCGGCCCATTCCAGCACCTTGTGCCATGACTGTACACTTGGCTAGAGTAATACTCTGGTGAGCCTTTCTTCACATCCGGGGAGGGATGCCACGAGGTGAATCTCCTATTTCAAGGCAGTTGGCCAAGGGAATATCCAGTGGATCCGAGTTGAGACACCGTACCCAAGACTGAATGTCAAGCCCCCGTGACTCGACTTTTGTCTTGCTTCATCAAATAGGCACACCTCATATATGTATCTGGAACTGAACTGAGATGGGACCCAAATATGTATTAACAAAACTTACTCTCCAGATTCCTTCGTTAGACAAGTATTTTGCAGCTTCTTCCATTCACCGCCAGGGCCATAACCTGCAGGGTCAAATAGATCGGCTAATTCCTTCTTGGACTTCTCTAATTGCTCCTCCGCAATAACTAGGTTGCGCTCAGCGTCGTTGAGTTTCTCTCGCGCTTTGGTGACCTCTGTCATGACCTGGTTCAGTGCACGCATACAACGAATAATGACTGGGCTAACGCGAGGCTGCAGAGTACGATCCCTTCACGATACCGAGGGCTTGTAACCACGATATCAGACTATCGCGAAGAACATCGAATCGTGGAATCAGAAAATCTGGGAGGTACGCCTTGATGTCACGCTCTATAAACGGATTAAGTCATTTGCATGGCACAGTGTTTATCTCTGCAGAGCACCCACGAGGGGAGGCTGATGCGGAACCATCAACGTACATCTCGTGCTCCATCAGCAACGAGATGTGGTCGACGTTGAGGAGCCCATCCAGCTGTTGGTCGAGCTGTAGTGTGGACCATTCGCCTTCTTCTAGTTCTTCCTCAGCCTTGTCTACGTGTGTCGTTGTTTCCTCTTCCTCGTCGCTCCCTTCTTCACGTTCAGTCTCACTGATGTGCGATAGACCCGCGAGATACTCCCAACCGCGTACCGCCTCCAGGACCGCCATATCTTGATAGTTCGGGTTGTAGCCGCGGCGAAGGGTGTCAAGAATATCACTCAGTTGTTTTTCGCGCTCAAGGTGTTTGTTGTGCTCTCGCTGAAGAGATTTCAGAGCATTGTGGTGTGAAATAAGAGAGGTATATAATGCTGAGACACGGGTTATTGGCGTTGCAAGAAGACGTAAAAGCGGAACGTACGTGACTTCTTCTTGTGTTCAAGTACCTCCGCCGAAAGTGCCTCCATTCGATCTACGAGATCTGTAACAAAACGAGAATGTGAGACGTGTCAATTGCAATGCAGCGAGCACACCTCTGAAACGCGCGACTTCTTTCTTGCGCATAGCGACCTCGTTCTGAGAGATCTCGATCTCAGCCTCTAACCGTCTCTTCTCTGTCTGTGCGAAGGCAATATATGTCGAACGGATTTTGGAACCCTGGGTACTGAATCAGAATGGCGACGCATGGGTATCATGGCGATGCGCACAGTCCTTTGCAACTTCCGTGCAGCCTCTTGCTCCTTGCGATATAGTTCTCCGACTACCGTGCAAGTGTTCTCACATACACCAGCGGGTTCGTCAGACCCGTCACAACAAGTGGGTTCTACAAATGCGTCACTAGACGAAAAATCGCGCGAGGTGAGGCACCAACCACATAGCCCATCATTCACACGTGAGCTCGGGATACTCGCACCAAGATGGCCTACATTCACACAATAGAAGGTATTATTCGGACAGGCACTCGTTCCTGGTAAGGCTAGTAAGGCTTCGGAAAAATCAAGGCGGAAAATGAAGCACCTGGTTCATCACTACCATCTGGGCAATCACAGTAGTCGTCATTCACGGCTGTCCATGAAATAGTCTTAGTGCCGTCCAGGCAGGTCCACGTCTTGCCTGTGGGTCTGTATTTAGAGAGCAAAGACGGGTGAACCCCATGGGTCGGCGGTATCGCCGCAGCTAAACCGAATGTCTGAAGCACGGAAAGCAAGAGCAGCAAGGAGCGCATGAAAGAGAACCGGAGAACAGCAAACTGCTGCTAATTATATAAGTGTTCACTGTCGTTACCGTGGACGCGTCCCGGCCTGTGTATTTACCCTTATTTGTAACTTTAATAAATGTCGAAACTGTTTACTTCTTACCATCTCATCCCGTCTCTCTTTATACAAATGGCAGAATACCCCGACGTTGTCACTCCTTACACAATTGATATCATTGCAAAGTCTGTCATTCAGCCTATCCTCTGTGGCTGGAATGGCTGTACTGCCACAGTCAACAGTTGGGTCACGTTTCAAAAGGTAAATCATCTCGGACCTTCCTTATTGGCTTGCACTGTGTCTTAATCTGGCATGCCTATCTTGTTCAGTAACACGGCACATAGTTCTGGGTTTTATCTTGTTACTAATAATGGTTTTTGTTAGCATTTGCAGCTGCATTGTCACCATGCTGCCAATGGCCATCAATCTAAGGTTAGCCTGGTTGAAATCTAATATTCATACTTCTGATTCCTCTAGGATAATGTCTTTGTGACATGTCAAATTGCTAGGTGTTCAAATGCCAAGCACTGCTCACTTGCTATGCTTGAAGAGCATATCAATAATAACCATCTTGGTGAAATGTCTATTCCTTGCCCAGCACTTGGGAAGCTTCTTTATTTCCTTTAACTATTCTATTTTCTTATGTATCATTTACAGATTGCTTTTGCATGCTACCTGCATCACAGGGTCATATTTCTCACTTTGTGGAGCAACATCAGAAACTGCTTCACACCAATCCTCAAAGCCACCTTTTCAAGCTACAAGCATCTCCTTTAACATGTCAACTGTCTTCACCTTTGTCACTGCCCTCAAACTCAGGGTTCCCCAGTTATAAGCTGTTTCATTGTGTATCAGCAGTTCAGTTGAACAACACACCTTTTAGCAATGGACTTTCTAGGTATGAAACAGATTCTGCCCTAGCTAGACCTGAATTAATAGTGATTAGATTAACAAAGTCCATTGGCAATTTAATGGTCTCACAAACTTTAGAAGACTCAAAACCACACATGATGCAAAAGTATATGGCCTCATCAACTCGGCCTCTTGAAAATCATAAATCTCAGGATGATATGCCTACACACGTATTCACCAACTTGCCATTGTTACATATCAGTCAGCAGACCTCACACTGTACTCTAGACGTTCAGCACATCATTCTCCCTTCTAGCTCACAGACTGAGTCTATTCTATCAGCCCCACCGTTCTGGAAGCTACAGGTAGACATGCCAGTTGGTAGACAGGTTACTGTCGGTTATAATGCATTTGTGGCCCATCAGGGAGGATTCAAGTTGTAAGTGACACATCAGATAATGTGTAGCTCAGATTAAAGAGATTATAATAAAGTATTGTCACTCTCGATATATGATTTCTGAAGGATGGGGTGAAGTGGCATGTGCGTCTCGGCAATCGAGATTCGCCTCTCTTGATGGAGGCGACGTGAAAATAGACCCGTCGCGTGCGATGAGACACAGTAAGCATAAAGCTTGAGTTTGACACAACGGAAGAGAAGTGAGATGACTGTGAGATGATGCTGTAGACGAGCATTTTTTAAAGAGTAACAGGTCTAGACACACAATGAGACAACGGCAGGTGGTGAGGGAAGAGTGCTTGAGAACGTATAACATCGCGAAACGGAATGTAACGCCAAAGGCCAAGGACACGCTGAATGAGCATCCTTATTGGGCGGAAGAGCGACGACAGGGGTGACCGAAGAGGTGGTATTGCGGAGTCATGCATGACGACATTGACAGTATCATTAGAGCAGCGAAGGGGCAGGGACTAGTAAGGAGTACACAGGCTGTTCATGAGGCCTATGAAGGTCATCCGGTCGTGTTGTAGTTGTGAGGGGAAAGAAACCGTGGCCATGCACGAGCTTTAAGGGAGTCCCAGAGCTCCTTTAGTTCGGTGGTGGCAATCCGCCCTCTTGCGCCTGCTCTGCCTCCCCGTACTCGTACCCATCCAGGTCTCCATCTCCCGCTCATTGTTGCGATCCTGCGCAGTACTCGTAGAGGATGTCCTTTGCGTCGCGCTGTACCTCCAAGCACTCCCGGCGCGCGTACCCCTTCACCCTCAGGCCAGATCTGCCGAACTAGCCCTGGCAATAGCGTGTGGCTTTAGCACACGCATGACCTTCAGCGTGGGGAACAGCTGCCGCGTGAGCTGTGAGAAGATGTGTTCGTTTGTGCGCGAAATAAAGTTGGCGCAGACAGAGGCGCGTGATGCGGGAGTGCGCCTCTCTCGGGGAGCTCTCGGGTGTCCTCTCACTCGAATCGGCGTGGAACGAGAGGTGCCAGTCTGACTTTGGAGTAGGTCGTCAACAAAAAGGCGAGCAGCGTGCTCGATAGGCAAGGAAAGGGGGGAGGATAGGATTGGGCAAGGGAGAGGGACGTACAGAAGGTCAGGAACAAAGTGGGACATGTGAGACGGTGGAAAGGGAGAGGGCAAGTTCAGAGGGGCTGAGATGGAGACAAGGCTAAAGCGACAAGAGGGAAGACAGGACGCGCAGAGGAGAACCACGGAGGGGAGGATTGTTTACCGGGACGGTGGACGGGAGAAGGCGTACACATGAGAGGTAGGGGAGAGGGGATATACAGACGAACGTAAGAGGCGCAGGGGGTCAGAAAGGGGAGAGAAGGGGAGAAGCAGGTAAGAGGACGGGAGGGCGGAAAGACGAGACGAGAACATGGGCGCGTTCAAGGTGTATGACCCGCTTGATCCACTGCATAACATGCCACCACGACCGCCAGTTGTCCCCATCTCTGTCCCGCCGCCTGCCCCTGATTCCCCGCGTTCCGCACAGTCCGTTCCACCGGCAGGAATCCAAGGAGATCTCGAGCAAGATCTATTAGGACTCGCAAACGCGTTATACAATCTCGGCACTACAGTCGTGAATGATTCAACAAAAGACCCAGGAACAGGGAAACAGGTCGGACTACGTGTGTGAGTTTTTGCTTTATGGTCCCCTACGCCCTGCGGTTCTCAGTGCGTTGCGTTGGCCGTAGGAATGAAGTAGTGAGATACCTGGCCGGGCTTGATGATATGGCGTCCCATCTTACGACCCAGGTGCCAATGCAAATACTCACTGATATTGACAATGGGCGCAATCCAATGCATTTGACTAAAGATCGGCTCGAAAGAGCAGCTACTGAGAACCAGTTTATGAACGGTAAAATTCAAGCGATTGAGGTACGCTCGGGTCTAAAGCGTTCTACATGCCAGTGGCGCATTAACGAATTGTAGAGCTACCGGAAACTGTTGGACGAGGCGCTAGTACAGACATTCCCTGATCTCGCAGAGGTGTTACCGCAACTACCGGTTAGCCGGTCGACTGAGTCGACACCCTTGGCTGGGTTGACTAATGGAGAGTATCGGCCTCCTGAGCGCTGAGGATTGTAAACATTGGTTGCTATGGCAAGGACTGTTTCTCAGTCCCTTGGATGGGCAGCGTGGAATGAAGGTACAGCACAATAGATTACGTTGGTACAGTGTATAGTAAAATCCTGAGGGGTTCTGCTAGATTGTGTGATAGCTCTCTCTTGCTCACTGTTGCGACTCGCAAGTGGTAAGGGTGTGGTCGGGCCGAGGTTTGTGGTGGCCCATCATTCCATCATCATTGCTGTATCGAGAAGAAAAGGTTTCATGCATCGTCATTTGTCCTCAACCGAGCTCCTTATAATCCCACTGCTGAGCTCAGGACGACTGCCATGGCTAATCTTCTAGCGTCTTACAATTCCCTCTCTGTCTCCTCACCAAGGCCCGATGTCTCCAACGTCCTAAATGCTGTCATAACCAGTAAGCCACTCATTATCTCCGCCTCCTAACTCCTCCAGCCCCTGACTTTCACGCAGCATTCTTCATTGATGACACAGATCGCGAGGGCCTTGTCTCTGCTCTTCTGTCAGATATCGGGTCCTGCAAGCCTGGCAGCACGAGTGGCAGACTTCATCACACAGGTAAATCACTCATTGTTAGCCCCTTTTGCCCTGTGTTTCGACAGGACCGTTACAGATGCTCTCCTGGCTATCTCTGCTGTCAAGGCTCTTGGTCGTCAGCCATCCGGCTCATCGGTGATAGCGTCTGCTAGCAATCTATTTACCCTCCTTGCGGTATCAAAGAGTTTCAAAGATAGCAACTTGGAGGCCTCCCTCGAGGCACTTCGTTGTATCGCTAATGCGCTCCTTCTCGTCGAAAGTGCGCGCGTCACTCTCCTGAGTGACGCTGTCGACGGCGGAGATTACGCTATCCTTCTTCTTGAGGTTAGTAGACTTGCTTAAATGTCATTCCCCGCCCACCTCGGTATTCACGATTACTCCAGAAATCATCGTCACCAGATGTCATCTTCATCGCGTCACGTATCCTTTTTCTCGCTACTGCGTCCTCTGCAACTGCTGGCTCCTTCATTGTCTCTATCGTCGAGCGAAAACCATCCGGACGCGCACTCTCTCTTGTCGACATAATCAGTGTCCGTCTCGACTCACTCACTACCGCTCTCCTCAGTGGTACAAAAATGGCACGCGAGGCGATGGTAGATCTTTTGAAGTTCGCCTTTAACATCCTCACACACTATCCAAAGGTGCATTTCAAACCCCTCCCCCTTTTTTTCTTCTTAGTTCGACTTACATCACCTAGCTCGTTGACTGCGAGAAAATTGACGACGGTGGCAGCGGTAATGAAGGCGCCAAGGTCATGGGGGAATACTGGGCTGATCGACTCGACGGGTTTGTATGCACAATCTCCGTCTGCGTTCCCGCTAAACTGTTTGCTATCTTAGCCTCCTCGCCCCACTTCTCCGCGCTTTCAACTCTCTCCCACCCAGTTCACCCTCTCCGCTCGCGCCGCCTCTTAATCACGTTATTCACGCGCTCCTCTCAATTCCCTACATCAAGAGTTTGCAAGCGATATGGCTTCCACCACAGACCCATAGCCGACGTGGTTCCCCCACCTCGGGTCATACCTCTCCCGTATCCTCCAGCGGCGTGAGCTTTCCCTCAGACCTACCACGCGAGACTTCGCGCCACCACGGTGCCTTTGACCGCGCCAAGTCCATGCTTACCGTTGGCCGCCACTCCCTCTCCCGCTCCTCCTCTCCTGCACGGCCACCGACCCCCCCAAATCACGATACACTCCTACACGCGTACGATCTTCTCGAAGTTGCGCTCTCGCATTACTTCCCAGGCACCATCGAGCCGGACGATGCCTCTGTGCGCGCAACCGCCAAAGCAGAGGGTGACAGCACGTTGGACGAGCTACTCGCGCCGCTCGTGATGCTCCTTTGCAAGCTCGTGGTTGGCGATACCGGTGCGCGCTCGCGGATGCGCGAGTGGCTGCTCCCTCCAAACTTGGATCGCACGATGGTTCTCGAGAGCCGCGCCGACACGCTCGGTCGGCTTTTGCGCCTGCTCACAAGCGTATATCACTCACGACTGAACTTGGTCTCTGGTGAATTGCTCTACGCGATGTGCAATCACGATGGTACGTCACCTTCCCTCCATAAGCCGCAATTAAATCTCCCATGACAATGTCATGCTTGCATTTAGCCACGATGCTCATCTCGCAAGTGGGTTACGGTAACGTTGCCGGTTTCCTGTTTAATAAAGGCATTGTCACTGGCCCACCGTCTGGAGGAGAGACATCAGGCCCCGTGGATCCCTCAGGCGCCCAACTCAATCCCATCACGGGAACTATTCAGGAAGAACGCACAGAGATTGAAATGACAGAGGAAGAGCGAGAGCGCGAGGCGGAGCGGTTGTTCGTGTTGTTCGATCGGCTTGAACGTACGGGCGCTATGCCGGCGGAGGCCAATCCGGTTCGACGTGCGATTCAAAAAAGCTTTGCTCCTTGATACTTACGATATGATCCAGAGAGGCTGTAGTCGTATGCATGACTAGTTGTCTAGAATTTGTTTCCTTCATCTCGATCGACAGCTTATATACCACTACCGAGTCTAGGCGTTTTAATGGACGTAATCCTCTTTTGCACTGAAGCGTGCCGAGATGTGCATTAATTCGAGTATCAAGAAACATAAAGATCTCCAGACCAAGCAGCATGAACATACAGGATATACATGTGGGTCCAGATGGAAACAAGTGATGCAAAGCCTTCCGTAGTCATCAATCGAACGTGATTTTTTTACCTTCGAATTGGGTGATACCACCTGTCCGTGCGTTACCACCGCGGCCTCGCCCTCGGCTGTTAAAACCGCCCCGTGCACCTCCACGACCCCCCTAGGGATATAGACTGAATCAATAAAGCGCAGAAAAGAGTACAACCCAGTACTCACGCGTCCGCCATCGAAGCCACCACGCCCGCCATCGAAGCCACCACGCCCGCCATCGAAGCCACCGCGCCCGCCATCGAAGCCACCGCGCCCGCCACCACGTCCAAATCCGCGGCCGCCTCCTCTCTGACCCCCACGTCCGCCACCATTGGCATCACGTGGCTGCGAGTAGTCCAAACGCAAATTGCGGCCCAGGAGTTCCATGTTCTGAACGCCTTGGAATGCCTTCTTGGCCACTTCGATATCGTAAAACTCAACATAGCCGAATCCTTTGATCTTGCCAGACTCGCGGTCCGTTGGCACGCGCACACTCTTTACATCGCCATATTCCGCAAACACTTCCCACAGGGAATCCTCGGTCGCACTCCAGGACAAGTTGCCCACAAACAGCACTGTACTTGGCGGGCTCGTCTTGTCGCCATACGCGGCGCGGCGAGCCTCATTAGTGTTAGCCACACCGCCAGGGGGCTTGTTATTCGAGCTGCGGTCTACATTGATTGGGCGCCCGTCGATCTCCCTGCCCGAAAGTTTGAGGGCCTTCTCAACAGACGCAGGGTCGGAAAATTCAACATAGGCGAATCCACGGCTCTTGCCTGTGTTGCGGTCCATTTGCACGCGCGCTGCAACGACCTCACCGCATTCCTCAAATTCGGATTTGAGCCAATCGTTATCCACATTCCATGAGAGGCGGCCAACAAAAATCGTTGCTGATGACGTTCCCTTCTCTGTGCTGTCGCTGACAGGGGCCGCATCGCCATTTGCAAGCTTTTTCTTTTTAGGTGGAGCAGCTGCTTCTGTCCCTGCTTTGCGTTTGCTTGCTGGTGAATAGAAGAAAGTAAGGAGGTGTGTACGCGGACAAAATCACTCATACCATTTATTGACGCCTGAGCGGGGGCAGTAGCAGCATCGGCCATCTCGACGTCATCATCACCTTCCGACTCGGAATCAGATCCAGAGTCCGAGGTAGACTCGCTTTCGGATAAGCTCTCTTTTTTGGCCTTCTTCGTGTCGGGCTCGGGATCTGAAGACTCGTCCTCATCAGAATCGGATTCACTGGATCTATCCGCAGAAGCAACAGTGTTGGGCACGGGTTTCGATGCAGGTTTAGATTGAACTTCATCAGAATCTTCATCTGAGGACTCCTCAGTTGAACCCTCGCTGGAACTAGATTCCGGCTTGGCGCCAACTTTCGCTGGGGAAACCTTGGCGGGTGGAGTCTTTGCAGGCGTGGGCTTGGTTGAAGAAAGTTTTGTAGGGGCAGGGGCCTGAGATTTTGCCTTCGCAGATACGGGCTTAGCAGGGGCATCGTCGGATGATTCCTCTTCTGACGATTGCTTGGTCGACTCATCGCTAGAGTTGGACTCTGCGGTGGCGGTAACCTTTGCTGGGAGAGCCTTCGTGGGCGTAGGCTTCGATTGAGCGGATTTTGCAGTAGCTGTCCCTTTACTAGCAGCCTTGCTAGGTGCAATTTTGGCAGCCGCGGACTTGGCCGCAGATTTTGGTGATTCCTCATCAGAGTCTTCGCTATCCGAGTCCTCGTCGTTATCGCTCACGGACGAGTCCCTTTTTACCGGCGGCTTGAGAGCTCCCGTCTTCGTCTTCGTAGGAGCAGTCTTCGTTGCAGGTTCGTCTTCCGAACCATCATCACCCGACTCCGAGGAAGACCTGGCTTTAGGAGGCGGTGGCTTGGACTGTCATGGAAGGTTCATTTTATTTCAGGTGATAAATGTGTTGGGCTACGTACTTTCCCACCATTTGTTAGAGGATTAGCCGTAGACTTTTCATCTTCAGAAGAGGATTCAGTTGATTCTTCACTAGTTTCATCCTTCTTCTTGGCTTTTTTTACATTTTCCCGTTGAGCCTGTCAATAAATGTGAGTGTATGAACCAGAGAATACAAAGATAGTACATACTTTGGCAAGGATTTCCTTCGAAGAAATAGGCGCATCATGCCTTGCGCTGGGTATAGTTGTCATGGGCTTTTCAGAGTCAGCAGGCTTGACCCTTTTTCTTGCGGACGTTTTGGCCATTGCAAGTGAGAGTCGCGGAAAATAACTGAAGCTGTAAATTTTGGATTAACGTCGTATTATGTCATCCAACTTCGGATATGTCCACCGTCACGGTGATTGTGACCGTGTCTGTCACTGACTCACTTTCAACAGACTCGGAGATGACAGAGCTCGAGGGAAACTTTGACGTGATAATATTTGGAACAGGACTGGTAGAATCTATTGCAGCTGCGTGAGTTGTATGCAGATATAAAGTGTAACGCTAAACCACCCCAGCGCATTGTCTAAAGCAGGCGTGAAAGTCGCCCATCTTGATAATAATCCTTATTACGGCGGAGATGAAGCTAGTCTTACCCTCGACGAATTGGCTCGATGGGCTGACAGCCGTTCGACACCTTTGGAAAGTCCTGACAAGTTGTCTTATTATCATACTGCTCAGCGCACCAAGTTTACTTCTATATCACGGTCTCCTGTTGTTCCTGACCACTCTCGTCATTATTCCATCTCTCTTGCACCCTCACTGATCCCTTCTGTCGGTCCAATCATATCCTCTCTTATCGCGTCTGGTGTTTCACGCTATGGCGGTTACCGTCTTCTCGAGCGCGTCGGTATCTATTCTAACAGCAACGGACTTCAAAACGTTCCCGGAAGCAAAGAGGACGTCTTCAAGTCTTCTTTGAGCCTTATCGAAAAACGCAGGCTGATGCGCTTCCTTGTGTTTGCTTCTGGAGAATTCGAAAATTCCAACGAGTTGCAAGGTCATGCGCAGACAGCCTTTCCCGAGTTTCTTAAATCCAAGTTCTCCCTTACCCCGGACATGGTCGACGCGATCGTCTACGCCCTCGCATTTTGCTCCTCTTCCACAGGTTCGCCTTATTTATTCTCTTGTCGTTCAACGCGTAACGACGATTTGGGCTGATTGCAGACGTGACCCTCAACGCGCTAACCCGCTTGCGCAGTTACCTCCGCTCTTCAGGGCGGTACGGCGCGTCGCCTTTCCTTGTCGGGCATTATGGCGGGCTCGGCGAGATTGCACAGGGCTTCTGTCGCGTCTCTGCAGTAAACGGTGGCGTGTATATCCTGGATAGGAGGTCCGAGGCAGCTTCAGGGGACAAATTTGTGGTCCAAGTACACGACTTTCCGGATCCTCTCACTGCGGATGTTTTGGTTGCTGCTCAGGATCAGCTCCCTGTGTCACTACAACCTTTGCCACCACATGATATTCCTCTTTCTTCTATCGCGCGATGCATTCTTGTCATCGACAAGCCAATCCCTTTCCCGCCCTTGTTGTCCTCCGAGGAAGGGCTGAGGGAGGCGGAAGCCGAATCATCACTGGCTACGTCAGAAGGCGAAGTCACAGATAGACAAAGCGCTGAGTCGACAATGCCGTCGGAAGCACCTGTTGAGACAATTCCAATTGACACGTCTGTCATAATCTTTCCGCCGAGCTCAGTTAATGGTGGATCATCAACTAAAGCAGCTCAAGCTTTTGTCACTGGTGCAGGCACTCTTTCTGCGCCTCAAGGCAAATGCAAGCATTTACTCTCTCGTATCGGATGCTTACTGATTCATCACACACAGACGTTGTCTACCTCACAATACCAATCGCAAATGATGAAGACCCTGAGCCATTGATCGAACCTTATCTGAACACTATCTTGTCCCTGGCGAATGTCTCCGAACCGCTTTTCAAACTTGTCTATGCGCAGCACGTTCCCCAGCCACTTTCCTCAACATCCTGTATTGACCAGCCTTCAATTTGCGTATCTCCACCTCTACCACCCCACTTGGCCGAGATTGCTGATTCTGCGAGCTCTGCTGCAGAATCGCTTTTCTTCCGCGTCATTAACCTTTTGAAAGCAAAGAACCCGCGGACGTGGACCACTGAGAGCACAGAAGAGACGGGCGTTGAAGGAGATATCTTTGCAGAGCTCAAGGTCCCGATGTGGCCATCTTTGGAAGGTCCCCGAGAAGATGAAGGCGGTGAGGATTGGTGACCATGAACGATGTTTGGCTCACGGATACAGCAGGACGATATTATGTAATATGTATCCCGAGGACACGTGATTGGACGCGTATGAAACTTTGTTTGTTTGGTTTGATTTTTCACGACGTCAGCGTCAGCCCCGTCCGACGGTTTTAAATTCAAATCAAAAGCCAAGTCATCCTCCGACAATTACAGTGCGCCCCGCTGGCCACGGGAACACCTTCGTTCTATTCACATCTACTTTCCTCTTGTATCTGTCTTTTATCTTCATTCAACTGCAGCTCAGGACTGCACTTTTCACTCTTCTTCTATTCCATCTGCTCTCTGAGATCTCGTGATTTGTTGGAATCACCCTGTTTATTATTTGTTTGCAACTCTTCGAGTTTCCGCATCGCAACAGTACAACCTTCTTTCTTTCTTTTCCTCATCTCAACCTCGCCCTCGAAGGGCACAACATTTTACTCGATAAACTCCACACGCTCCCTTACACCATGTCTCGGAGACACCCTCTCTCCCTTATTCCAACAGCCCTCCATAACCCGCAGCTCATCCGCCTCATTCAGAAGCCAGTCACAGGGCATATGGTCGTGTACCTCGCCCGTCTGATGACCAATATCGTTCCCCTTGCTGAGGACCTATTTCCCGTGTCATCCTGGTCAGGTCCTGCGCCACCAACTCCTCCACACACTCCGCACAAAGTCAACTTGGACCAATCTCCGATCATTCCAGGTCTCATCCCGCTCGAGGAGTTTATTGCCCGCCTTGTTCAGGCATCCCACGTGCAGGTCCCTACCCTTCTCACAACACTTATCTATCTTCAGCGATTGCGGAAAAAGATTCCCAACATGGTGAAAGGCGAGTCGGCTCTTGCGTATGTTCATACCCACTCTTATGTTTTGCCATAGGGCTACCTTGTACTCGGCACCGAATCTTTCTTGCGACTCTCATCGTTGCTGCAAAGTATCTCAATGACTCCTCACCAAAAAACATGCACTGGCAAATATTTGCGGGTATCTTTGATCTCGACGAGATTAATATGATGGAGAAACAACTGCTTTTCATGCTCGAGTACGACTTGCGCTTTGATGAGCCCGAGGCTTGCCGCCTTTTCGAGCCATTCATGACTCCACTTCCCCCACGTAATCAAGAAGCGCGTAAGAAGGTGCTCAGTGTTGTGGCCCATGCGAGCAAGGTGCGCCAGCAGGCTCAGTCTCGGCTCCCGCCGACGCCTCCTCGCGAAACGCCAGTTCACCCGCCGGCCGCAAAGGGTCCCGTCAGCGAGCTACGATCATCCTCGGGTCTTGTTTCCGCACCCACGCCACCCACTCTCTCCATCATCATTCCCAACACAGCACAAAACCTGACGGACGCTGTGCAGAAGGTCGCCAAACGTCTCGGATCGACCTACCTTAGTCATAGCTCTGCTCCCGCACCATGTGCCCACCCTCTTCGAGGACTCTCCACGCCTCCCAGTGCAATCAGCAGCAGCACGAGCGGGGACTCGGAAGCAGGCTCCGCAACTGAGAGCTCCAGCTGCTCGTCTGATGACTACTTGTCGGACGATGATGTATCTGGATCCACGGAGAGTTCACGTTTTCTCTCTGAAGCTGACCGATGCTTGCCGACGCGGGCCGTCCCGGCGGCGGTGCTACACCGACGCGGTCGAACTTCCTCGGTCGCATCGGATGCGACCATCGAAGGGGGTGTACCGTGTATGGAGGACGCAGTTCTTGCGCCGCGCCCAGCGCGCGGTGCCAAGATTACTTCGAGCCGTACTGCTCCTGTTGGCTTTCTGAGCCGCATGTGGGGTGCCGCGACAAAGGTTGCAGCGCAACACTCACACACGGGACCCGAGGCGCCTCATCAATATACGAGCGCGGTGGCATCAGGCGTGGGTGCCTTCCACTTGCGTAAACTTGGACACTCGCGCTCTGCAATGTTCCGCGGGAATGCACACGGGGACACCACGGACGCATAGCGCGTCCGTTGCAACCTTCGTTAGCTGGAGGGCACATACCTTTTTACTCGACACTCGTTGCTCGGACATTTGAACCGCACATTTTCTCTTGCTTATACCTCACTCTTTTCGATTCTCTTGCTTCACCTCTTTGTATTCTTTACTCTGTCACGCACATCCTAGCACATTATCGTTTTGTCATCACAGCCTGCATTGTACTATCCCTCAATCACTCTTCGATCTACATAGACTATCTTGTAAACACCACTGTGGTTCGAATGGTTGAACCCGACAAAAACTACTTTGATACAAGCTTTGTAAAAGTATTAGCGGCCCGATCACAATCAATCCTTCTCTACATAAGCGGATAAATGTTCGTCAAGCTCCTCCTCGCTGAGCGTTCGCCAAAACCCACGCGTCTTCTCGTCCTCATCTTCACTCGTTGAGACTATGCCCATCTCCACTTCATCAGCTTTGAAGTCCGTTGCGTGGACTGTCGAGAGAGCCTCGATGGCAAGCTATGCAAAAGACAAGTAGCGATCAGAGTGACGAACACCTGACGTTGGATAGAGGAGCACCTCGATGACCTCCGCGCGACTTAGAGTCTTCCCAGCCGCGAATGGGTCATCCGCACCGTGGCCATTGTTGAGCTTCTTCCATTTTTTCTCCAAATGATTCATGGCTTCCTGCTGCTTTTGTCCTGCCGCGGTAGCATGGAATCCGACAAAGTAGCCCGCAGGATCGAGTTTGAATATCTGGGGTCCGAGCTCAATGTCGATCCCGATGAGGATCATCGCTACCATGGTACTCAAATTAGTCGTTGTGATACTAAACATCAAAGGAGCGCGCTCACAGATGCCGAGAGGACGCATCGCGGCACGTTGAGTGTACACCTGATTGATGTTTGCTAGTCGTCTGGCAAGAGCATCGGGGGTGATCTCGTATCCGAACTTGTAGCGGAAGTCTGCAGCTTCCTGCCGAGCGCGGCTTACTTGAGCACGAGCATCGGCTGTGAGAATGGGAGTTCGATTGGTGTGGGCCAAGTAAGAGGCTGGAGAGTGACGCACCGATGAGGCCAGTCATCACACAACCAATGGTAGGGGTAATGCTGAAGAGGTGGGTGATTGTAGAAGCATCCAAGAGTTTGTCCTTGAGGGACGCGTCAGCGCTGAAGGGAACGCCTTGGATTGCATATACCTACCGGTACTTTCTTCTGGATAATAACAACAACAGTGTCTTTTCCACGAACGGAGATGGAAGTATGCCCAGAACCAGATATTGCTTTGAACGCGTACTCTGTCACAATACTTCAGATGTTGCCAGGGATGCACCCCATAAGATGTTTCGCCTCACCGACTTGGTATAACCGACCCTCTGGAGAGAATACTGTAAGGTATCTGAGGTAAAGGATTGAATTTTTTAGAAGCCAAAAGTAGAAAGTAGGGATTACCTGTCGTATGAAGTTCTGGACATGTTAACCAACTTGAAGGGCTTGCCAAGAGAGAGCCGCGCGTGCACGCGCCGCAGAATTGAAGCGCTCAAAAGTGATTACATCATCCACTTTCGATTCAAACCGCCTGTGCAAACGACCCGCCAAAACATAATGCATCCAACATCCCGCGTCGCGCACAAGCCCCTCATCTCTTTCATTGGGAAACGACAATGGCCCTCGGGTTGGTGTCATACCCCAGTCACTATGTTCGTGCTAAATACGGCTTCCAGGACCACAACCTCAGCGGCCACATCCCGCTGCGCCAGCACAACTCAGGGAAGCGTTCTCCGACTTTCTTGCGAAGTACAAGAGCTCTTCACCTCTACCATGGAGTTCAAAAGGTCATATTCAGCAGAACTCGCGAGGTTCGAGATTCAACGAGTTCTGGGAGGCTCCCGAATACCTTTGGCGGCCAAAGATCAGGCAAATAGAAGATTCGGAGATTGATGCCGTCTTGGTGAGTTTAGTGCCTCCAACATCCCTTTTTTTGTCCGCGACAGTTCTAATTTATGCTCTGGACTTCTGTAGAGCGGCGGCGCTTCGTTGCGGTAGCGTCAGAAATGACATAACCGTTCATAGGCAGTCAGCCTGCCATTCAATTAGACATCGAATCATCATGACTAGACGGTCCCTACATGTCCAGCTAGTGTTAGTCCCAAGTTGAACTCTGACTTGGAAAAATGAAGCAATCGAATATTTGATTCGCTATACAGCCCATTCCTGTTCTTATAGGGCATAGTTTTATTGTCTGTAATTTGCTGCCGCAAAAGACATACAGTAAAACTATTGCAAGGGAGGCGACACAAATACGCGTACATGCAACTATGATTACAGGAGCTTGACATATGAGGCAGGGAAGAGCCCACTCCGACTGTCGATCTCCCCAGTCCACCTAAGTTACGAATGATAAGTGGGCCTTAGGTCTCAAGTCAACAACTTGGGACGTGCGTACCAATCGGCTGAGGTCTGTTCTGTGACGAACACCCTCTCGCCCGCTCGTAAATGCAGATCCCCCGGCTCCTTGAGATGCCCAAGCCCACGCACAAGTCCAGAGGAGTAAATGCCTCTCGTTCTCAAAGAAAAACAGAAACAGACACACCTCACTCGAATAATCATATAACACCTCCGCCCAATGCCCGGACGCTTCCTCTTCCTCACCCTCCTCAGGTTGGAATTCTAGCTCCGGCTCCGGTACATGTGCGGGGGAAGGTGACGCAGAGACACGGCGTACTGGGGGCGGCGCAAAGCCGCTTTTCTTCCCTGCGAACGCAGATGACGTTTGCACAGGCGCGGGAGGGGCGTTCTTTGCGGCAGTCGACCCGCGCAAGGAACGGTACATCGCACCAGCGGAAGACACGTCGACGTCTCCGAATTTCTAAAATCGTACCACACTTGAGCACGCCACACAAGCACCACACAACCCAAGAAAAAGTGAGAGAGAGAGAGGGGGGGGGGGAACCTCCAACTCAACAGAGACACACTACAACTCTCACCTTTTGTGAGACGAGCCCGCTCGAATCCGTCCATTTAGGCGCAGGGACTGGCGGTTTGGCCTGTCTAGGTGTCGATGCAGTGGACGACGCGGCAGCCGAGAATGCCTGAGCGGCAGCCGCGACGCGACCGACGCCTGCAGGTGGCGGGGCATGGTCCGCGTTCGGTGCGTTCGACGTAGTAGCATTTCCGGACACGGAACTGCTGGCGCGTTGCAGACCCGTGGCGAGGGCACGCGATGCAGTCGGATTCGCCAGTGCGCGTTGAGCTGCTGTAGCTATGGCCGCCGCAGCCGCCGGTGAAGGCACTCCTGGTGGCGCTGATTGCGCTTCCATACGCTCGGTGGCGGTCGCAGGGCCCTCAGCGCCGCCCATGCGAGTTAGAAGGTCAGGTCGGGATGCAAAGTACCTGATACAGATCGAGAACCGGCGTCCATCCACGGTGTGAGTAGAGATGGGTGATGTTCAATATCGGCGCATCATACGAACTCACTCATCGAGGAGGGAAAAAAACGCATCTTTTTCATACGAAGGGAGGTTGGCGAATGGCATTGTTCAACCTTGGATCAGTCGGCGGACGTTGTCGGCCCGAGCCGGTTATGTTCTAAAAGTCCTTCTACCTTCAAATGAGTCCAAACTTCCCAAAGAACCAGAGAGGAAATATCCAACAAAAGTCGTCAGAGATCGTCAGTTAACTACATAAACCAGACAATGCACAGGATACACAAGAAAGAAAAAAAAACAATAGGCACCGAGAGACCAGCCGCAGGCATTGAGAACGACAGCATGGAGGTATGAGAAAAAGAGGAAGATACCAAAATAATAACAGGTGTGCGTTGCAAAGCGAAAGACAGGGAAAAGGAACAGAGACCAAGGGTAGGGATGACGAGGAACAACCAACTATCCAGGCATATTAAAGATGTCATTAAACTCAATCCCGGGCGGATCCATGCCCAACCCATCTGGCCCAAATCCTTGGCCGTCTCCACTGTACGTGAAGGCGCCAGGATCAAGGCCAATTCCTGTTCCCATACCACTACCTATACTTGCACCGGCAACGGCAGCCCCTTGCCATCCAGCGCTTGCGCCCATCGTTGTGCCACTTGTTGGCCAATTTCCGCTCGTGCTTGCGCTCGGAGAGGGCGCAGCCGCAGTACCGGTAAAAGATGTGCGGCTGTGGGCACTCCCTGGCGGACTCACACTATAACTCCCATTGGCTAGCGCGGTAGCATTGCCAGTGCTACCAACCCCGGCACCGAATGCACCAGCCATTTGTTGGGTGTTCGCGAATCCAGCTCCTGGGGCGGGCGAGGTCACTTGGCGCTGCGCAGTTTGCATCAATAAAGCCCGCTGGTAGTCCATGTTCTGGGGTTGCTGCTGTTGCTGCTGTTGAAGTTGCTGTAGCTGCTGTTGTGGGCCACGCGGGGTAAGTGGTGAGTGTGTGGAGTTGGACGGCGAGCGCGCACTGCGCGCAATACCGGGAATACTGCCGCTGTTGCTAACTGGTACACCCCCCGAAAATGAGGTGGCCTCACTAAGCTGCGGCTGTTGTTGGGCTTGCTGCTGCAACCGAACCTGTTGTTGGTGCTGCTGCTGTTGGTGTTGGTGCTGCTGCTGTTGGTGTTGGTGTTGCTGCTGATACTGATGCTGATGGAGAAGAGCCGCACCCATCGGCAGATTCGTCCCAATAGTCCCTCCTCCCCCGAATTGTTGGTTCATCAGACCACTAGAACCAAGGCTACTATTCATCCCACTGCCGCGTGCGAGTTGTTGTTGTTGTTGCTGCTGCTGCTGCATGAGGAGTAGCTGGCGCTGCTGTGGTGGCATCGCGCTAAGCTGCTGCATTTGGGCTGGCGTCAGTGAAGGATTCCCCGTGCGTGGATCAATCCCGCCCCCTGCCAGGCTGTTTTGTGACGGAACGGCCATTTGTAGTTGCAATGGCGTCTGACCCCCAAGGTTAGGGTTCCCCATGTTTGGCTGTTGCTGAAGAGGTTGTAGCTGTTGTGATTGTTGTGTATTGTGCTGTTGCTGCTGTTGTTGCGGTGGCGGTTGCTGCTGCTGTTGCTGCTGCAATTGCTGCTGCTGCGCCGCTGCAACCCGTCTTTGCTGTATTATTTGCTATTAATAATATTCCCGTCAGCCCAAGTCGAAGGGTACGCATGGCCAGTAGACGCACCTGAGCTTGCTGCATACGTTTAAGCTGCTGCTGCAGCGGCAGCGACATGAAACCCGGTATTTGTTCAACCATATATTTTACGAATTGGCTATTCGGATCTTGTAGGTGTTGCATGAACGCCAGCCCCGCTTGACCAAAACTGCTTATAACTTGCTGCATGGCGTTTGCATGAGCGTTGGCTGCTTGGCTTTGACCCTGACTGACGCCGATATTCATGCCTACGCCAGAAGCTGAGACTTGGGGTGGCGACATTTGCCGTACTCCGGTCACATGCGATTGCTGCACTTGCGGCGTTTGGGGCTGAAATTGAGCCTGCTGTTGGCGCATCTGCAACATCCGCGTACGATCGGGTGTCGTCCCCCGTGGAATTACACCTGTAAATGGTTGGGCGGGAGCTCCTACAGTCTTCGCAGCAAGTGCAGGAGTCGCTGGTGGCGGCATGCCTATGCCGACCTTACTTTCGCCCGTGTCGCGCCGTTTCATAGAGAATTCAGGCTCATCCGCCACACGCTCACGTTTGAGCGTTGATGTTGACTGGACGGGGACTGGCTGGCCTTTTCCTCGCGCGATGTCGCGCGCGAAGATGGCAGGCATCGCCGTGTAGAGCTGCCGCACACGGTCGGTGGAGACAAACTCTATTGGTGGAGGAGCTTGCATACTAGGGATTGGATGTCGGTTTTGGGTGTGATGTGCGTCGGCGGCTGCTGCGAGCCATGAGAGGTTGGATTGTAATCGGCTAGCGTACCTGTGACACGGATGTCAGCTCTGTGGAGTGGCCTTGAGCAACGAATGGACAGACTGCTGATATCTCTGGTCATCGGTGGCGATGGCCCGAGTTTGGAACTCCATACATATCCTGCTAGATGGTTAGTCGTGCAACGGAACATAGGTATAAGAAGGTCGCACTTGATCAGCTCGGCGTTAATTTCGAGTATCAATGCGGCCTTCGAAGTTGGAGTAGGAGTAGAAAACGAAGACCTCTGAGGTGGTTGGTCAGAGGATATTGGATGAAAACGGGAGGGCGATATCCGTGTCTGTGAAGAGGTGGCCTCAAGTTTGACGGGAATTTGTCGAGAAGGGGAGGAAGTCGTAGGCTGAAGAGAAGAGGGACCTTCGCCTTTGTCCACGCCTGGAGGGTCGGAGGGAGCGTCTTCATCGTTGTCGGGTACGGGTGAAAGTTCGCTGAGTGGGGTTAGAGGTCGTGACGGTGGAGGATTTTCAACGGCAGGGTCTCGCTGGGGAATAGATGGGGAATCAGGGGACGTGTGTTGTGTAAGTGGTGGTGGCACGGGTGCAGTTGCGGAGAGATCTGCCTCAGCATCACGTCGGGGTGAACTCGGAGGAGTGAGCGATGACTGTCGAGGGATGGGAGACGTGTTTTGGGGGACCTTGTCGGAAGATGATGAAGAAAAGGGAGCGGTCAGTGAAGCGGAGGTGAGCGAGGGTGAATTGTCTTTCTGAAATGCGCGAGGCTCCGAATCTCTTGAACTCGTCGGGATTGGATTCCATGAAAAATGGTCATTGTTCTGAAGGCCAAGCGGTTGCGTCGTGGGGGTAGATACAGCCGGAGAATGAATCATAAAAGGCAGAGGGCGACACGGAGCAGATTGAGACGGGATGTCGGCCTAACCAAGTGCTTGCGGTGAGTACCAGTGCGGTGAAGTGCAGTACCGGTCAAGGTGATTGTGACGGCTTGCTTGTGCGCGCGGTCTTTGAATATCCCCTCACTCGCTTGGCCAATTTTCCTCTTTTCTATTTCATCTTTCTCTCTCTCGTCCCATCTAACCTATCAATAAAAATTCTACTAGTATATCTTTCGTACCCCCCCACCTTCTGCCTCGAGAAAAAAAGAAAGACGTCGACTACCTCGTGGCCACGGGTGATTAAGCTGACCGTGGGAAGACTTGCCTTTCTTGGAACCAATCAACAATACCTCGTGTCGCATCGCTGCTCAGTTAAAACGAAAGAAAGGGGAAATACTATATTGCATAGGGCAAAATGACCGATGATCCACGTCTTCTTCTACCCTTCGCCGTCAGTGGCTCAAAGCGATCACTTTTCTCTCCACACGTGCAGTGCAGAAGCAGACGCACTGGCGAATGAATATACGACTTGTTTGCAGAGGACTACCACACTTGTATACTACCCAAAGTAGCCCCTCGGATCACCATGTACCGTTGAGCCATCAACAACTCCTCTTAATACGGTAAATTACAGTAATGCAGGACAACGTGCAACTTATTCGGTCGTTGCCGAGGAATGTAGCGGCGCTCAGACTTTGATTCTCTGTCAACGATATTCACGCAACGACATTCCCCCCACGACGCAAAACTGTAAGTATCTAAGCCTGTTTCGTTTTATTCCATGCTTTCAGGATGTTATTGTGCTACTCTATCGTGATCATGCAAAAATTGGCATCCAAGGCGACGTTTGTGAGGGTGGATGCTTCTTGTGCAGTCACGATGCAATATATCTTCCTATACACATCGCATACAGATTCGCTGACCCTTTTATTTTGTAGAGTCAACGATGGGTAGGGTTATTCGTGCACAGAGACGCTCTCATGCCATCGTACGTTCAGGATTATCCACCAGCACTCCCATCTGATGATGTCTGCGTATAGTTCAAAGCGCACACCCATCACAATAAAGCACCTGCCAAGTTTCGCGCGCTCGATTACGCTGAGCGAAACGGATACATTCGCGGCATTGTGAAGGAGATCATCCATGACGCTGGCCGGTGAGTATCATTGCAGTCTCTTGCCCACCTCCGTCTCATACTCTATCCAGTGGTGCTCCCCTCGCTCGTGTCGTTTTCCGTGACCCATACCGTTACAAGCTCCGACAAGAGACCTTCATTGCAACAGAGGGCCTCCACACAGGTGCCTTTGTTTATGCGGGAAAGAAGGCTCAACTCGCCGTTGGCAATATCCTTCCAGTCTCGGCATGTCCTGAAGGTACTATTATCTGCAACGTCGAAGAGAAAGTTGGCGACCGTGGAACACTCGCTCGTACCTCTGGCAACTATGCCACGATCATTGGCCACTCTCCAGATGAGAACAAGACTCGCATCCGTTTGCCATCTGGCTCAAAGAAGACGGTCTCTGGCAGCGCGCGCGCCACAGTCGGCATCGTCGCGGGTGGTGGACGTATTGATAAGCCATTACTGAAGGCTGGCCGGGCATATCACAAACACAGGGCCAAACGCTATAAGTACGTTCCCCCCATAGTCATAGTATAAAGATGTGCTAACATTTCCTTAGCTGGCCCCGTACCCGTGGTGTGGCAATGAATCCCGTGGACCACCCTCATGGTGGTGGTAATCACCAGCACATTGGCAAGGCATCAACTGTTGCTCGCTCCGCTGTTCCCGGCCAAAAAGTTGGTCTTATCGCTGCTCGCCGGGTACGTGTATTTTCTATGCCATATTCCCTGGTCTTACTAATAGTATATGCAGACAGGTTTACTCCGCGGTTCCGTCAAGGTCAAGGAGACGTAGAGGGACTGGAGTTTATACTACATATCTTGCCACTTTATGCCACCTAACGCAGACCAAAATGTTGTATGCATCGACAAACATTACATGCGACTTTCCTGCATGCATCCCTCGAAGTACTATGTTGGTGAACATCGATAGTACAATATCATTGTCTGAGGCTTTTCGCGTCATACAACCGATTGTAATACAAGATACGAAGCTGACATATCAATTTGCCTCACTGTCGTCAAACTCACCGAACTCGCTGGAAATTAAGAGAGGGTTCTGGTCTTCGTCAGGAAGGAAATCATCATCACCATCTCCCATCACCGCCTCGTCCATGCTCATCGTGGCACCCGATGAGTCACTGCCCTGATCTGCACTTATTGCGGAAGTGGGCAGCGATCCCAGTGTACTGCCTTCTCCAGCTTCTGAATGTGGTGGTGATCGGGGGAGACCGCGTAATACACCATCCCACCTAACTTTAGACTCTGCTACGAGTGCCCCCAGAGCATCGAGTTGCTCCTGCCGCACGTCACAACGCCAAACAGCTAACTGTGCGAGCCCCCCACCTTCACTATCCCTCCTCGCTGCAAGGCCCGCGAACAAGCTCCCGAACAAGTCCCCCTCACCGTCCACAAAGTCAGCACTGGCGACAGCGAGACTTCTGAGCTTGGGAAATAGCATGGGCCGCGGCAGCCCCTCCTGCTCCGGGCGCTCAAACGCAAGGCCGGACGGGAACGCCCGCGCGATGGCCGCGTACACATTTGCGTCCCTATCCTCTGTCGTTGTTTCTGGCTCTGCCGGCTGCTGGTGTTGATGTCCCGTCTCGCAAAGCATCTGCGCGATCCCCACGGCCGTTTTGACACCTCCAGCATAAATGCCACGGACGTGGAGCGCACGCGCGAAAGTGGTGCGCCACGCGCTTCCGCTTTCGAAGAGGGCCGACTCGATGAGCAACGTGCGTGCGCGGACGAGCGGGGGTAGGTGCAAGGCACGCTCGATGAACTTGGCAGCCGCTCGCGCGCCATCTGGGTGCGTATTCCAGCGCATGTGCAGCGAGAGTATGTGCATCTGTTCTTCCGCTGGACTTGGGGGTCGTGCGTCGGGCCCGTATTCTTGGTCGTCGGCGTCTGCGGGGCCGCCTGTGCCGGCAAACAGCGACCAGCTTCGCGCGCTGGGTATGTCACGCACGTGCAGGCTGCGCAGTGCGCCCCACGTGTCTGCGCCGCTAATGCTACTGCTCCCGTTGCCGGTGCTGGTGGTGGTGGTGGTGTCGTCCCGGAATGCGCAAAGGTGCGAGGCGAGTGCGGCGATCATCATGTCGCCAGAGTCGATGATTGGAGTGTACTGCTCGAACTCCTCACAGATGAGCTGGAAGAGGGCGGAAGCGGGGACAAGTACGCGCGCTGCAAAATCGAGAATGTCGCGCGCGGAGCGGGAACAGAGTGAGAAGAAGCGCAGACTGGATAGGTGGAGGCGTTCCACGGAGAAAAAGGACACGAAGGACTCGTTTGGGGAGGATAGGTGAATGGGGAGCGCCTCCTCGAGCTGGAGACATTCGAGGCGGGTAAAACCTTTGAGAACTTCGAGAACTTGCCCGGGATGTGGCCGGTAGTGGTGTGGTATATGGGAAATGGAGAGATATACGAGGTCAGATCGGAGAAGAGGAGAAGACCACAATACACGACAGCGGTATAGCGACACGAGTTGCAGGCTCGGCGTCTTGCCGCTAAAGAGAGGCTGCGACACAAGATCTAAGCACTTGCTCGGATGGAAATTTGTTATAATGAGATCTTGTAGTAACGGGGCAGCTTCTGCTTCAAAGAGCATGGGCATGCACGCTAAGGTTGCTTGGACACAAGTCACTGCAAGGCTCTGTGCACGGTGGATCTTGGAAAACAACAGACGTGTAGTCCTAACTTCACATGGCTTGTGAGCACTGCCCCCTTCATCTACAGTAATTTGAATGGGGATGTCTCTGGAACGTTCAAGCATCACCTCAGTCCATCTAAAACTCGTTGAAATTATGTCGACCCAGAGAGAAGGGCAAGATAGAGCCACGTTCCGCCAGCGTTGACACACGTGAGTCACCGCCAGCCATGGCGGCGGTGGACGGAAACGGACGTGAGGATGACGATCTGACGCAGGGTAATAGCTGAATATCTGAATGAGGATTTCCACGGGAAGGCGCGATATCAGGGCACGCTCATTCTTCCTCTGTCGAAGCCTGAAAACGAGGGCTTCGGCATCGACAAGTTGTCGATCCAAGGACTCATCTCTCTGAGTGCTTTCCGGTGTCCAAGCGTCATATTGAACAGCGACATCCTACCATGACCACCACCTTGCTCAGCAAATGTTTTGTATGTGATGAAGTTGATACGTGAGAACGCGTACCTTCATTACTTTGAGACCATGGGTGTTCACCATGACAATGCGTCACTTTTGCCCACAATTTGTTCGCTGTAAACAGGCGATTATACAGAAATGCAGGAAAATATTGGAGTATTTGCAGTGGTTGGGTGGTGTCTATATATACGATGCAGAGAGGTAATCCCCAATGGGAACATTTGCAAGTGTGTATTGTCTTGCTCCGAACATGACGGTGGGATTTAAGCCATGTCATCGGCAAGCAGACTCCGGAGGCGCCCGCAGCTGGCAAGCGCGAACTTCCATCGTCCAGTTATCTCTAGACAACTTCTGCTCCCAATTTGATCTCGGGATCAGGTGCAGAAGACATGATATGATCCCATTGAATTCATCTCATCAGTGTTTGTAAAGTTTTCTCTGAAGAACGGGGACTGTGGCTCCGACACTTGTCTGTGCCAATCATGACCACGTTCGCGATATCTTCCATATGCATCCCCAAACAGAGCAGTCTGATGTTGTGCGATGATGGCGTAACTTGCATCCTTCTGGAACACGGTAAAGGGTATCGAAGCCTGGACCGTCCCTTCTCGTTGTTCCGCTTGCCGCTTGCTTCTGCGTCTTCTCTCAGTAGACTCGCACTTCTAGGCAGCCTTATCTTTGCACTTCTGAGCAGCATTTCGTCAGATGGACTCTTTCGGGGCAACGAAACGTTGACATTTGTGTTTTTTAGCGAATTGAACAGCCGATGGCACTCAACTTACTGACCGATATGTGGGAGTGGCCGCGGACGGCCCACAGCTCAGTCTACAATGTATACGGGTGACTTCGTACCTCGCCTACTAACTCTGATAGGTGGTGCAATACACGAAACCATATCAACTACCGAACCACCGGGAGGAGCATGGTTTGATACGGAACTCCCCGCGTTTGGCCGCGGTCGTCCCTTTGTTGACTCTGCAGCGACTCCTCACTTATCAGACGCCCTACCATTATTCCCCACAAGTCAGCATACGGCATCCTTCGAGGTTCAGGAGGGCCATACCAGTGAGCATCTCCTTTCTCCTAATGCCCCTCTCTTGAGTGTAAGTTAGAGTATAGCTTGGGAGCACGCAACCCTCCGGCAGTTGATACATGGTTGAGCTACAAATGACCGACGGATTCGTTGATTAAGTACGTCCCTCACTGCTGGGTCCAGTGACTGACTCAGCGCAACATTTTTGTCGGATTTCACGCTTCCATGAGGTGGTCTACTCAACGCGGTATTGCGTGTCATCATTATAAGCCCAGTGATCATGATGCGTTCGCTGGTGCGAGTTTGCCGTGATGACGTGCCCTCTCCATTTCAGTCTTCTGTACGTACAGAAGACGGCCGGTATCGACCATTTGCAATTTTGCATGACTGGATCCTTGACATGAGTCAGTCAAGGGCGAACAGATCTGACAAGTACTAGTAGTACATCGACAAACTTTCAGACTAGGGGGCGGGGCGTCTACTTTGTTGACTAGCTCTCATAATGAACAAAGATACGCGTGAGAACGCTTCCCTAGCTATAAACCCCGTGCCACAAGAGTCCAGCCATCCTAAAGAATTCCACAGAAATGTACCTTCATATCGAGTATGGGCCGTTACGAGCATGGGTTCGAAAAGGAATATCATCATCTCTCCACTCCCTAGATCTTGGTCACAATGGATCAAGCTCGATCAAGCCCCATCCCGAGGAAGGCAAAGCCTTCGACACGGTAACACCAGAGCTTTCGAACACTTGACACCTCAAATTTGATGACATCCCAACCCCTTTCTTTTCTTCAGGGATTTCTCTTCGAGTCGTCATTACACATCTGTTCTATCCTCATGAAAATAGCTTTAAATTGGTCAGCTCCAGCGCTAGCGCTACCTACGCCATTACTGAAAAATCGGGAAACCAACTACTGCATGGCCTCAACAAAGCAAAGGGATCATTTCGATATAAGCCCTGATACCTTATCGAGAGTCTGTATTGCCAGCGTCTCTCCCCAGCGTCTCGGACGAGACGCATATGAGACTCAACAGGGAGTATCGAGGCCTGTCCGTCATTCGTGAAGTTTGTGGGACTCGATAGGCGCAGAGAGTGCTGGTGTATATAGGAGATGCCGATATCCGAAAGTGGCGCTTATCATTGTCGGTCGATCGAATCTCCAAGCTACGAAGCCTTTCACCAATGTTCTACCTGCCATCTCAGAGGCTGGCGTATGTAATATAGCGCAGTGGAGTTCAATGTGTCCGCTGCTCGGTATCATGAGACGCACCGTTCCCAGACCCAGGACCTGCCGGAGCCCGAGGCGTCCATTTATGCGCTACTGCTCAGCTCTCCCCTTTCTGCTACTGTGAATGATGTTCCGACATCCTCATCCCCTTCCACGATATTTTCCGTCCGTTATCTGCATGATAGACGATTTTTTTTTGGTAACGCACATGAATCGAAGAATTTATTGGTTCACAGACTAAAGATCACATTGACAATGGGTTCCTGGGAAATGTTATGATCCTCTGAAAGATAAGAGTCGGTTCCAAGGAGTTGATCGATAGAAGTCCCGTACTTCAACTGATCAACTCAGAACCCGTGCATTTTAGACCAGAGGGTCCTTCCTAGTTCGGGAGCCGATAGCACAGTCGACTGACTCGCGACCTGCATGTACCGAGATGATGGAATACCAACGGCATCTTCCCGTAGATCGTATACATCGTGACGAGATTTCAATGGGTGCCTGTAAAGTTGCATAATGTGTACCTAGACGCAACAGAACTCCACTGCACGTACTGAAACCCAGCTCGTGACACTCCCCAACCCGGAAATGTATGGTTGACGTCAGAGAATGCCAAGTCAACAATTGTCAGATGTTCCAGTGACAAGATGCGAAGCAGTGGATGAGTCACAGTAGAACTGCCCTAAAAGGAAATAGAATTCTCTTCAAATTGTGTATCTATGAGCTCAGTGACCCGATATAGTCATCCCGAGAGCTGCAGCTGTCAAGGACAGTCCCTCGTCGAAAAGAACGAGCGCATGTCCGACATACCACACATATCCACCATAACAGAAATTATATACGGCCTTCACGTTTTCGGGGTGGCGTCCAAGCTCAGCATTGCTTTCTTGGGCAGCTTGACAATTTGATGACGATGTTGCTAACTTCTTGATGCGTACACAACCCCACAAAGATGGCAGTTGAAGTACGGTGCTTCGCAACACCGTCGAATTTGAGCGTGCCAACGAGTGAGTGAGGCATAAAACGATCATGCTGACAGATATCCTGAACGAAAGACGAAACAGGAGCAGTTTTCGTACCTCTGCTAGTTCTCTAGAGCGAGTTTAACCTTCGATAGCTTCATTAATCGTCTTGAATCTCTCTGAGCACCTGAGTCCTTAAGCGTCGTGATGGGTCCCGACAAAGGCGTGTCTCAGAAAGGCACAGGAAGGCCGAGTTCAAGTTGCCACCTCGCGGTGTTATCGGTGATGTTGGAGGTTTCGGTGAGCAACTTGTAGACAATCATAACTTACTCCAGATCCAAAAGACAAATGTGTTCAAAGTTCCGCGGAATTCAAGGATTTGAGAGTAGGATGAAGTCTAGAAAAGAATAACCGACAGCGACATGACAATGGGAGTTGCCTCAGAACATTTCTGCGTGTGAGTAGAGTGTCGAGGGGATAGACACATCGTCTGCCGCTACCTCCCCAGCGCGCATACACACGTCGAGCGCCTCATCTCGTCGTTCGAGTGCAAGCAGCACGACGCCCTCGCAGTAAATGGTCTTTGATGATGTCCGGGGGTTTGCCGTGATGACGGCAGCGCAATCGTGGAATACCGAGCCGTAATTCTCTAAATATCCTGCTAAGCAAGAATATGGAGGTTAGGGAGCAGAGTGTTGAGCGAGGGACGCACATGTAACTCGAGACTACATGCCGCACGATTTAACAACAACACCCCCCTCAGCTGCCCCTAATCCGGTTTGGCTTCGATGTCCTGCGTGTAAAACCCAAGAGCCTCTCTGTATCATTTACCCTTAAAAAACACTCACTGCCTTGCTCGTTAATGTTCTGCGTAACCTCTTTGCAGTCTGCGTGTCGGCTAAGCATGAGTAGTAATGAAAGGACACGTACCGACCTTCCGGCGTATCATCGCGCACGAGACTTTGTAGCAGTCTGAGCGTGACATTATTGGTGGGATCGTCCGGGCGGGAACTCATGAATATTGAAAGCGAGACGAGGTGCTCAGAGAATGTCGTGGCCATAGCCTTTATATGCAGTCTGCCCAGATAACGGGTCTGGAAAAAAATGGGTGAGTTCAATTTTGTGTTGTACAGCAGATGAATGAAGATCTGGCCGCCTGCCAGTGTTGGGCTGGGCCGTAGAAAGGTACTGTAGCACCGCCCCACATCGGCACGCGGGCGCTGCTCCAAGCATCAAACCAGAAAAGGAATCGCACTGATAGGGATAATTCAGTCGAGTGGGAAAGATGACTTCATATTAAAACTGGTGACCCTTAGTGTATGGAAGAAAGCGACTAAGGGTACGAATACCAAAATATCGACGCGTATATACAGGGCGCTCACGTGCCCCTAATGTCAGATGATGTAACTGTAACATGTGCGCTGCACTCCAATACTTCAGAGTCTGAATTACATCTTTCTATCGTACCCAGCCATAACATGTGTCAAAAGAGGCATTGCACCTCAAGTAATGGGCCGTGACCAACACTTACTAGTAGCATATCTTCACTACGGCATCGATCTCATTTCTCCACCTCTTCTGGATCTCGATTGACTCCAAGAAGATCTTGTATTTCACTTCCAACAACTTTCTCTCCTTATCCCCTGCGGCAGGCCAGACGACCGTCCCTGGTGGCGTCATCTCTTGCATGACATCCCAGAGTCCAGTTGCCGGATCCGGCAGATCATGCATCGTCGCAAAGCGGCCCAACATCGCAGCACCAAGCACGACTGAAGCAGTGTGCGAATGTGGGAGTACTACGGGCATTTTACACGTATTCGCCAACAGGCGCATGAGCGCTGCGTTCTGAGCCTGCGAGCCAGAAAGGTATAATGCGCGGATGGAGTGTCCGGCGTTGTTGAGCTTGTCAATGATATGCCGAGTCTGAAGCGCGATACCCTCAAGAGCGAGCGCATATTTACGTGCAAGGTCATGTAAGGAAGAGTCCTGAAGGAGTATGAGAATCATGAAAGTGCCCGCGTCGGCATAGGATAACTAACGAGAGTGAGCCCAACAATTGATCCACGCATGCGAGGGTCCGCGATCGGTGAGCGGTTACCTTTCAAGTATCATGCTCGTAAGCAACATTCACGTAAGTTAAGCTAAACTATGCACCGTGTAGATCTGGGTAAAAGTGCATATGCGCTATTACTTCTGTCCACGATGCCACGCCCTCAGCTCGGAGAATGCCTTCGAGCGTCTCTTGCAGGACTAACGAGACAAGTTACCAGAAGTCAAAAGGCATGAAATAGTCACAAACCATCATGGATATTTTTATTTTTATCTCTCGCAAGATCCTTGAGCTCTTGACAAGATGGGTGAGTAGAAATGATGAAGTCTATAAGCTAAATACGGCCTTGAATCAAGCATGTGCTATTGAAACGGGGTGACATACTTGTCCGGTCGAAGACTGGCCACCTTCATTCATCCACCAGCCAGGAAACACGGCATCCTGGATATTTGTCAGATCGGGTTAACGTGGTAAGGCTTCGGCAGGGATTTCTTGCTCTGTATGGACCCCAAACTCCTCCAACGAAAACTCCCTCCTTGCTCTGTGAGTGAAGAATAAATTAACCTGAGGACGGACATCCAAGGCTGTTGTTGTACCTGGACGAGATGACAGGTGCTCGTCCCAGCGACGGCAGCCAGTCGATGACCAGACTCGTGCAACGAGACGGAAGGTGAGAGCTCACCCTCTTCTTCATGTCTCGCGGCAATCGTTCCCAACCATCCAGCGTACCTACTGATATTCAGCCATCCCGCAGCAGACGCAAGAGAATCGAGGGGCGAAGCGCACGCGTCGATGACTCCGCTGCCAACAGGCGTTCCAGGCTCCAAGCAGAGCTCCTCGGCCGCGTCTTCCGTCAGCCCGCCACCGACGGGTTTCCCAGCAGTGAGGACATCGGTTCCCAACGCAACAAACCCATTCTGGACGAACGTATCGAGGCCGATTTGCGACATGAAAGCGTGGTCCCAGCCATTTCCGGGAATGTAGGTGCATTTGCACGTGAGCGAACAGAGAGAACGCGTCCGCGCGCCCGTCGCGCGGTATGTGAGGAAATCGGGGAGATCGAAAAACTGGCAGCACTCGAATTGTTCGGCAGTCATGTGGCGCTTCAGCCAAAGTATTTTGGGGATCTCCATCTCGAGCTAGTATGGTGGGAACCTTCAGGCCAGTGTGGGAAGCCTACGGTGATGACGCTGAGAGGACGTACGCTTATCTTCCCCCCTACATAATCCAGCACAGATGAATGAGTGGCATTAATAAGGTCAGCCTCTTTCTCGGCGCGATGGTCGGCCCAAAGTACGATGTTGCGTTCTCCAAGTTCGCCGAGTTGTGCGCCACGGGTAACCGTGATTGGCTCACCCTGCCAATTGGTCACTGCAAGTGAGCAGGTTGCATCAAAACCGATGCCCCTAACGTGCTTTGGGGAGATGTTCGATTGGGAAACCACCTCCCGCACTGCGATACAGACAGATTTCCAAATATCATCACTGGACTGTTCAAAGATACGGTGGTCTGTCGGATCGCGCCAAGTCTTGATATCTTGAGAAGCAGATGCAAGGACTGTTCCATCGGCCATAACGAGTGCTGCACGTGCAGAACCAGTGCCAACATCGATACCGAGATAGTAACTAGTTTGTAGGGATGGCATGTAAACCGAGGCTTAACGCATATATGCTAAGTTAGGATAGAGAGAGGACGACCTGGCCTCTATCCCACATTGGCACCGAGCCGGACCGGAGAAGGACATGGATTACTGCCATCGTCGTTTTCGATTTTCAAGTTGTGGTTTCAATCATTCAAAAATATTGTCACTTATGACACCCTCAACACTCACCTAGGTCGTATGTCAAGCTAGGTGTTTCTCAAGCAGTCGGTAACAATACAATATCCGAGTCCCTCGAATACGAGAGAAAGGAGGAAAGCCTACCTTTGCTCAACGAGAGATATCACGACCTGATAAATATACACCATTATAGTAACGAGCTCATCCACCAGCAAGAACTAGACCTATTTTCAGACTCATACAAGGAGTCTTTACACAAGTAAGGCCCCAAGGTCACAACACTGAGCACTAAATTCCAGCGGATATGGAATATACCACATACCATTGATGCACGGGACTAGGTGATTCACTGAATGCTTTGTCTGACACCAAGGTCAGTACAAACCCCGATTGACCTGCATCATTGGGGGTCTGAGAGAACTTAAAATTGATTGCAAGATATGAAAGAACGGAATGTATGATTTAAATTTGCGCGACATTGCTGGCGTACCCGTTCTGGTTACGGGACCTGACTCGGACCTGGTCCTAAGTCGACGACCGCTCTGTTTTGCATGCGGGTAATTCGGTGCCGTGGGGTGTTGACCAGACGGGTGTCCCAGACTCGGATATGCGGAGAGAGGGATCTACAGGTGCATCCCAGTGATCATGACTACTCCCTGCCAACGCTCCTTGGCCCCTCCCAAGGGTGCGAAGCATGCTTCAATTCCTCAAAGCTGACCCAAGCATGGACACTGCCGAGACAAGGGTGGGACCGTGAGAGGGTTGCCCCACATGAGGCGCCGGTTCAGCGCCACCTCATTACCTTACCTACACACTGCCAGTACATATAGAGACCCACCTTCTTACTGTACACTGACACTGCTACGTTCTCCGACTGCCGACTCTGCCTCTCCCAATTCTACATACACCGGGACCGCGGCTTCGTATCTATATACACGTTGCGGAATACAAGTGCTGACTTGAAAAAAACCTTGCAATCGTGATTCTAATATTGTCAGCGCAGAACAAAAGAAGACATAACGAAAAACAGAACAAAGAGAAGTAGAACTACTTATCATTCCTGCCATGTTTACATGATCCGAATGGCGCCCAAAAAATTAATTGCACTCAATCTATTGCACATTTCAGTCCAAGGCTAGATCAAGACTGGGGCTGGACAGAGCAGACGTGTAGCAGCGGTGTTTCAATTCCCTGGAACGTGCCAACCCCATCATGATGCTGCCTTAACGCAGACAGCGTAGCCCAACCTCACCTATTACTCACCATTCCTCCCCCAGGGCTTTCTTCCCTGTATTTGAATCCCATCTATAGTTACGAACACACCCAAATGACCCCAAATTCGTATGTTAAAGTATCTCACCTCGATGCCCACTGTTAACTATGAATACAGCCCAGCTCCTCAAATCTCCGGAATACCGCATATCAGCTGCGCTCAGCTCAGTGAAACGCGACGAAACTCCTTCCAACTCCAAGTGGCTGGTACGTAGCTTTATGACCATGCTCTGATAAGCAATAAATCCCTTACCCCTCCCAGTCCTCAGAGCACACAATCTCCCTCGTCTCAAGACTCTCCTTGGAAAAAAAAGACGATTTTATGTCACCGTGACTGACGGGGAGAGAACAAGGCAGACACAATCTGTGCGGAGCGTGGCTCAACGCGTGGAATGGAACGAGATAGTCGACGCATTGTGCGAAATCTCGTATCTTTATTCCTATTTACAACTGAGTCTCTAACAGTGCTGTACAACCACTTTCTCGCATTACAATATCCCCGTATGCGAAAAGGACCATGCGACAAGACATCCTTGTTGGAACGCAGGAGATTACTTGTGAACCCCAACACGGCTCGTCTTTTTATTTATTAAAAATTCTTAGTAATCCATCTTGGCTGATTATCCTATATATAGAACTCGATATTGTTTTCGGCGTTGCTGATAGACATGCTGGACATCCAACTGAGCCGGCCACAACCTACTTAACGATCATCGTGTCAGCAAACGCGAGTTCGTCTATGACTGCGACGCTCAACACCCCGAACCCTATAACGGCAGATTTGAAAAGCCCTGCCGCTTGTGGGAGGTGCTTCGCGTACTGTTCAAGCCAATGATGAAACCCTGCAGCCGATGGCAGTTACCGCTCGTCCATCTCCTTTATCCCGGACGGGCTACCTTCCCATTCAGAGCAGTTCTTCTGTGGGGCCAGTAGCGGACAGCCAGACAGAGATGTCACGTACTCTCGATCGTGCTGGGGAAGCTTTGGACGCGGTAAAAACATGGAACAGCGCCGTTGATAAAATCAAGTGGGTAATGGACGCCGTCAGTCCAATCGCAGAAGTATGCCCCCAAAATGTCGCTTCTGGTAATCCTTAATTGACCTAACTTCCGCTCTTCAGCTGAACACCTATGCGAAAATTTCATTGGGTCTGCTCTCATTTATCCCGCAGGTGCGTCGTCTTGTCTTGTCGGAAAATATAGAATATTCACTTTTCATATTTTCACCTCGCCGGCAGACGTTGCTACAACAGGTTCAGCGTGACAACAATGTCAAAACACTACTTGAAGCAATCCGTGATGCGTTTGAGTTTGCGAAGGAGGTGGACGTCTTGAAGAACATCCAGGAGGCGTCTACACAGGTACAAGTCCTCGTTGAGATGCTGGAGTGCGTCTCTGAGTCTGCCAAATTCATCGAATCGTATGCGGGGCGTTGGTACGCTATCTTTCCCTCTCTCGTTACTCATTAACACCTGATTTCCAGGAAAGCGGACTTTGATGAATATCGTCGGCCAAGTTGACGAAAAAGTCGATCAGTACCGCACCACCCTCGTCCGACTACGAGAAAAGTTCCTCGCATACGCTGCTGTCACGACTGAGGCTACTGTCCTCCAAATACGGGACGGTGTGAGCACCACTGAGGCCACTGTCCTTCAATTACGGGACGACGTGAGAACACAGCTGACGGAGAAGTCGAACCAAGCATTAGAAGCTGGTGCGTAATTCTGACAGTCACAAGACGGTCGGGTCGTCGATCTGACAAGGGCCACACAGAATTGGGTGCAATAATCAGAGAATTACCCTACAAGGGAGGTTGGCGACTTGGCGACGAGAAGCGCTGTCTTCCAGGCACACGCAGAGATTTCTTGGACCACATTGTCAAATGGGTCGAGAATCCCGAATCTAAACGTGGGCTTGTTCTCCTCGGCCAGGCAGGAACTGGAAAGTCTTCAATAGCACATGAGGTCGCACGTCACTTGGACGAAAAGTGTCTCGGTTCTTACTTCACTTTTTTGCGGAACGAGCACTCCAAAGATGAAGCCTATCAGCTCTTCACCTCACTCGCCCGCGATCTCTCCGATCGCTATCCTGCATTCAAGCACGCCCTCGGGAGGGTCATCAACGATAATTCGTCCCTTCGCGGTACCCGAGACTATCGTACACTTTTTTACCGCCTCATCGAATCGCTCAAGAATGTACCACTTGATGGTCCTATTCTTATTGTCATCGATGCATTGGATGAGAGTGGAGACGCAATCGGCCAAAATGGAATACACACATTTCTCGCTCAACATCTATTCGACCTCCCATCAAAATTTCGCGTTCTCGTCACCTCAAGGCCGGAGCATGGGATCGAACATGCGTTCGCCAAAGCATCATCTGTCTACACCCTCTACATGGATGATTCCAATCTGGCCGTCAAGACGGAGGAAGATATCCACATGTATATTCAGAATGAGCTCGATCCGGACATGTTCAGAGTCCATGGTGTCGAACTAGCAAAGGCCGCAGAGGGCTTGTTTCAATGGGCAGCCGTAGCTTGCGGGTTCATATATAGTACTGATAGTCTTGGCCTAAGCGACGACGAGTGCGTACAGCGGCTGTTGGGACACTCTCGAGGTCTCACTGGAGAAGGTCTATTGGACAACTTGTACGAACAAGTCCTGAGAGAGTACTTCAAGTCAGATGAAGCACAAATTCTATTTCGGTCGGTCATGGGACAGCTCCTCGCTGGGATCGAACCACTCTCGATCCAATCCTTGATTGCTCTGCGACGGCATGCACCCACTGTTCAACTCGAAGATTCCAATCGGGTCGTTAAAATTCTCCGCCACCTCGGTTCACTGCTGAGTAACGTCACTAAATCTGACCATATGCTTCCGATCGTTCCTCTGCATACCTCATTCCTGACCAATAAGAAGAGTGATGTATTTCATGTGGACATCGGCGGCGCCCACCACCAGTTAGCACATTCCTGCGTTGGTTTAATGCTGGATAACCTGAAATTCAACATTTGCAAACTCGAGTCGTCATATCTTGCCAACAGCGATGTCCCTGATCTTGAATCTCGGATTATCGAACATATTCCACCTGCTCTATCCTATGCCTGTTTTTACTGGGACGATCATTTAGAACATCTTGCTTTCGAGGAGGATCTCTTTCAGAGGCTTCGATCGCTGTTCGAGACGAAGTTTCTGTTTTGGCTGGAAGTGCTTAGCATCAAGAGCAGTGTGGGCCTTGCATCACCAGCGTTGTCATCTCTGTTGATGTGGTTGCAGTTGGAGGTACGTACCCTGTATAATTCAGTGTGACATGTAGTGATTTTTGCTTACAATCGCAATAGGGATCGCAAACGGAGGTGAAGAATTTGTTTGCATTGGTGAAAGATGCGTCCTCGTTTGTGCGGTATTTTGGAATGGCGGTAGCTCGGAGTGCCCCGCATATCTATGTCTCTGCGCTTCCTTTCGCACCAATCTCTTCCTTCATCCGGAATCAATACGTTCACGAATTTCCTCGGACATTGACGTTGGAACGCGGGCAGTTGTCTCATTGGCCAGCTTTAGAAATGACGATCCAGGGACATTGGAGATCGGTCACATCTGTTGCATTCTCGCCGGACGGGCAGCGCATCGCATCTGCCTCGAACGATCGCACAATTCGTGTGTGGGATGCCACAACTGGACAGGTCGTAGCTGGCCCATTTACTGGACACACCTACTCGGTCAATTCCGTTGCATTCTCGCCAGACGGGCAGCGGATCGCATCAGCCTCGGGCGATGAAACGATTCGCGTATGGGATGCCACAACTGGACAGGTCGTAGCTGGCCCGTTTACTGGACACATTGATTCGGTCAATTCAATTGCATTCTCGCCGGACGGGCAGCGCATCGCATCGGCCTCTTCCAGTCGCACGATTCGCGTGTGGGATGCCACAACTGGACTGACCGTAGCTGGCCCGTTTACTGGACACATCTCTTTGGTCAATTCCGTTGCATTCTCGCCAGACGGACAGCGGATCGCATCTGCCTCGTACGACGAAACGATTCGCATATGGGATGCCACAACTGGACGGGCCGTAGCTGGCCCGTTTACTGGACACACTTCTTTGGTCAATTCCGTTGCATTCTCACCAGACGGCCAGCGGATTGCATCGGCCTCGTACGATGAAACGATTCGCGTATGGGGTGCCACAACTGGACAGGTCATAGCTGGCCCGTTTACTGGACACACTGATTCCGTCCAGTCCGTTGCATTCTCGCCAGACGGGCAGCGGATCGCATCGGCCTCGAACGATGAAACGATTCGCGTGTGGGATGCCACAACTGGACAGGTTGTAGCAGGCCCGTTCACTGGACACACCCATTCAGTCAATTCCATTGCATTCTCGCCGGACGGGCAGCGGATCTCATCGGCCTCGAAAGGTCGCACGATTCGCGTGTGGGATGCCACAACTGGACAGGTCGTAGCTGGCCCGTTTACTGGACACACTGATTCGGTCAATTCTGTTGTATTCTCGCCAGATGGGCAGTGGATTGCATCGGCCTCTTCCGATCGCACGATTCGCGTATGGGATGCCACAACTGGACACACCAATTCAGTCAATTCTGTTGCATTCTCGTTGGATGGGCAGTGGATTGCATCGGCCTCGCACAATTGCGCAATTCATGTGGAGAACGTCATAACAGAAGATATGGGGAAGATCCATTTTACGGACCAATCCCTGATCAATAGTGATGGTTGGATCTATGAAGAGAAAAAGCTTCTTTTATGGATTCCTGAGCTTCACAGGCCGTGTCTTCATAGACCTAGCACCGTTTGGATCGCAGGCAAACATGAGACCCGGCTTAATCTCTCAAAGTTTGTACATGGATCAAATTGGGATACGATATATGACCGGAATTTATCTAAATAGAACCTCTTTATGCTATGATTTTTGTCCAAACTCCCGAGCTTGTGTAGCTATTGGTTTTCTTTGTGTTTGGTCCGGGCTAGTGAACACTTTTGACGATACAGCATAGCGCAGCACACAGGCCATCAGTAAATTCCTGAAATACTTTCTGACTTTTTTGACTTTTTTAATGTTTTGGGAGTGCTACGAAAGCCATAAGTACATGTACAGGATTACGATCCTACCAGATCGATATCCTCTTGCAAGTACTCTCAGTTCGATGCCGAGCAAACCCCACCGCAGTTCCGATTCAAAGAAAGAACACACTCAGACAGGCATTGGCATACCGAGGGACACACCAATGATGCATCAATAACGGGGCCCCAACGATAACCCCAGTACTTTCTTGAATATCACGAACGGGCGTTCATGGCGGCCCTAGGTCAAGGCGTTATGTATAACAAGGAGTATACGTCCAGAAAACGCGAGGTCCGTACGGTAGAAGACGGGTTCACAGAAGCAGAAATTCTCACATAAATCAGGAGTGGAGGAGTTGGGACATCCGTGGCTAAAATACAAGGACCCACTATCTGGATTTCCGTACAGGACTCTGAAGCCAATGGTGAAGACATCGGCGCAGCTAGCTAGCTATCTGGAAATTCAGAATGTAAACTACTGCTCTTGGGATGTTGTGACGCCAGAGCTAAGACATCTTCCCAGTGGTGCAAAAAGAGTACCTATGATGCGTGTTGGTTTTGAGAAATCTGATGACGTCAAGCGAGGGGCGTACGCGATTCAAAACCTCAGTCGTAGACCCCCTCCACCCTGACATAGGTTCCGATTTGACGAGGCAGTTGTCAGCAGCCCTCATGTACTGCCCTTTCCCGCGGCCTTCGGCACGTCAAGTATCAACCCTCACTGCCAAGTCACAGAAAAGTAGAGATATCTACGTTTGCAAACCGTGTCGCATCCCATCTCACATCGACATGGTCAATGTCCCCCCTAGGCATCCACCATTCGAGGAACGCGAAGAACAAACAATCGACAATGAGTATCATCGTGTAGATGGGGCCAACAAACGGACCCAAGCCCATGGTCCTGTCCTGCGTCAATGGGGAGCTTCTCTCAGAGAAAGGGACAGACGCACCGCTGAATTCGCGTCCATAGAGAATATGGAGGTGTTGCAAGCACGTCGCGATAGACGGTTTCCGTGCGCTCTGCGATCGTTGTCCAATCATAGAACCCACGAATTCTTTGATGTGCACTATGGGGGTCGTGTTCTCCTCCCGCTATATGTGCGATCGCCTCTGACATCGCACGGAACACATCTAAGTAGAGATCAGAGTGGAGCGTTTAAAGGAAGGTTGGTAAGTACCATCTGCAGTGGGATCAGCAAATGAGATCATGTCTTCTGGGAGAATTTCGGGCACGCCGCCAACGCGAGTAGAGACCACATGCAATCCCGCACATGCGGCTTCTAATATTGCGATACCGAACGCCTCAGTGAGAGAGGTATTCAGAAAGATGGAACCCTGCCGAAGAACCTGTATAACGTCGGGTTAAGCAAGATGACGAAAGACCAAAAGTAACAGGTGCGCACGGAGGGCACGTCCCGATGCGCAACTGGGCCAAGAAGCGCGATCCGATCTTGCAAGAAGTGGGTTTCTCGCATCTGGAGGAGATCAACCATCTTGGGCCCATCACCACCTGAACGGTAATGAGATGATAGTGTAACGAGCGAAACCACCGGAAACACACACCGACCACAAAACGAACGTTAGGAAATGCCGCGCATATACGTGGTGCGGTTGCTACCAGAAGATCAATTCCCTTTCGGTAGGCCAGACGTGAAATGACAATGATAGTTACTGCAAGAGTAACGCATACAAGGAGGTCAGCAGGTGCTGGACATTTCTAGCATTACATGCGAACGCTGACCGGTGTCTGTGGGGAATACGGAAGGCACAGGGCGAAAACGATCTGCAACTATCGCATTGGGAATAACGTAAACTGACTTTGGCGGGAGGTTGGAACGGAGGACCGTATTTTCACGCCTGAGGACCAAGTCGATCAGGCCTACGAATGACAACCAAGGAAGTGATCCTTCACCCTATGTACGAAACACAAATAGCCGCATCCACGTTCCGAAGCATTCCCTCGAGAAGCTTGTTTGTCAGTATGCTGGCGGCGTCTGCAAAACCGAATAGGCTATGATCTGTGAAAACTGTGCGAACGCCAAGTAGATGGGCGTGCAAGACGCCCTCATGTCCGAGAGAAGATAGACTGGCGTGTGAGTGGATAAGGGCAATTCGCTCGCGAAGGACAATAGTGCGGAGGTAGGGTAGGAAGGTGAAGAAGTTTGGTAACGTTGCCGATGATACAAGGGTTGGAAACGGAATGTGATAGACTTTCAGTCCCGGAACCAGCCAGCGTACGCCAACGCGGTTGGGCGGATGACTGTGGGTGATGACTATGACCTAAGGCAGGTTAGACTCCCGAAGAATTGGATCAAAAGACGGAAATACCTTGTGGCCCCTTCGGATGAGTGAAGCCCCAAGCATGTAAATGTGATTCTCGACTCCTCCGACCTCCGGATGAAAGAAATCAGAGATCATACTGGGGATGAAGTTCGAAATGTGCCTGATGACTCCGAGGAGAAACACCTACGCAATGGATAGAGACCGAGGGGTCTTGTTGTGTTCCATGATTGTTAGGCCTCAGAGACTCAGGCCCACTTTCAAGATCAAAGTCGTGGGCCAACGCTGAGACGCGTTTGTCGCCTGCCAACACAGCGCCGGCGCCATCGGTTTCCCGTGTTTTTTCGTATTTGAATGTGGGTCTCTTCCCACGAAGGGGGTGAGGTTGCCCCCTCAAGTAGCAGCCATGCCGGGATCGAATCTCTTGGATATCCTCTCAATGAATACCGTCAACGCGTTTCTTGAAAAGTATGGTAGATTCGGCCTTGATGCGGCCATTGCAGGGAGCACCATTGGCTTTGCTGCAGCCAAGGCCACCACAAAGCTTAGCGTATGTCGATTCCCACATCATCGTTCTCGTGCTCGCCCTTTTTCTCAACTCCGAGGTTGGCTACAGTTCAGCGCCACTCGCAGTGTAGCGTCAACTACGGTAGGTGTCGCAGGGTCAGCCCTCGACCTTGCTCTCGGAGAAAAGCTCGGTGCTAGTGTCGCCCTCAATCGCCTCACCAACGCTACCCTCGCAGCTTCGGAACAACTCGCTCTTGCGCCTATCGCCATCGGAGAGTGTCTCACGTCTGCGGCTCTTATCACAGCGTACAGTTCAATCGATGCCCTCTCCTCTCTTTTCCCAGGCGGTGAAGAAGCTTCCTTCTCAATCGCATCATTCATCCATCTCATGCGTAATGACTGGAACAATCCTGAACTCGGAGAATACCTTCCCGAGGAACACTTTAGCGTAACAGAGGTCGCTCGTGCCCTTTTCGCTTGGGGCACCCTTCAGGGCGTCACGTACGACTGGCAAGTGGCCAAGTGGTCCAAATATTTGAGCGAGATCCCCCGCGAGGACCTAGTTTCCCGCCCTCATACTCGAGTACGACACAATTCTATGGTTAACATCACCGGCGATGTCATGCTCCCAGGTAACAACGGTCAACTCCTCACCGCCGACATCACAGAGAAGTTGAGCGAGGCGGAGAGTCTCGTCACTCCCCACCAGCCTCGTCTCCCACATCGTCCGTCGTGCAAGGATCACAACATGTCCAATAACGACCTAGTGTTCACACTCCGGCGGCTTTCGAAAATGTGTCTCGCAGGATACGATGGTGCTTCGCTCCTTTTCTTCGGCGTCCCTGCTGCTCCAACCCCGACTTCAAGGTCAAACAGCAACGGCAAAGCGGCAGAAAAAGCAACGCTCGAGGCCGCCGTCGAAGAGTCAGAGAAAGTCGTTCAGGGTGACCCGTCTGACCGGAAGTATCCGTGGTGGTCTATGCTCCTTGGTCGACACGATCACGACATCTTCCTGCACTACGCGAGGGGCGGCACGTGCGAAACGGACGTGACTGCTGTGATCGGGGATGAGTCGCGCATGCCGCGCTTCTGGGTGCTCACCGACCACTCGCAGATCGTGCTCGTCTTCCGGGGTACCATGACCCTCAATGAGGTCGCGGTCGATCCTACGTGCGAGCCGGAAGAGTTTGAACCTGCGTGCGGAGACTACGACGACGACGACGACGACGACGACGAGGGTGACCATGTCTTCGAGGGTGGGGCCGATCGCGGTCGCGATAAAGAGTTGGAGAGCGATGCTAGCGCCGACTCTGAGGTGGCAGAGTATTCCGACACACCTGAATCAAGTCCCCCGGAAAATCAGCAACATCAGCAGCAGACGCACCTTGTGCCACGTACGCGCCAGACAATTCGTAGAACCTCGTTCAGTTCCGTCACGTACCAAGAAAAACCCCGCTACCTGGTCCACGGTGGTATCCTTAAGATGTCCCTTTCGATGGGTGGACGCGGCCGCCCAGTCTTCACCGCTGTGGAAGAGGCTTTGTCTCGAAACCAGGGTTATGGCAAGTTTTTATGCTCTCACAAGTGGCACCAGTCTGATTTTGTAGAGTTGGTGATGTGCGGACATAGTCTCGGGGCAGGCGTTGCGGGTGTCCTTGGCTTGGTGCGCCATTCTAGCCCGGCTGCATGTGAGAAATTAAAAGCGCTTATCGAACTACCGTCTCTTCTGCAGAAATGGGCCGACCCCAAGACGTGCCTCACTGTGCGTTCTAGCGGCCTTCCCGTAGGCCGACGAGTGTCTGTGTATGGTTTCGCCCCACCGTTAGTTGGGCCTTCACCTTCACATTGGCCACGCCGTGCGCGATGCTTACGTATATTTCTCTTAAGGGCTGCATGCGACCCGCGTCTATGCGAGCTTTCGAGCAAGCTGATCACGTCTTTTGTTTACTCTCACGACCTCGTATCGCGCCTCTCCCTGGGGAGCTTGCGCGTCTCGTCCTGCCGTCTGGCTCTGTAAAGCAGAGACCGAGGGCCGTCCCGAGGGCTACAGTGGCATCACCCGCCGCGCCCTCCGCCACAAAATGGGCTTTGGTTCGCGCGATGATCCAATCTGGGTGTGTGTCTCCTGAGGACCAACTCCCCCATGCTCATGAATGTGCACTTGGGGCCCGCAGTTCCTGTCCATCCGCAAGACGCTCGAGGCGAACATGCCTATGCACAACCTCTATCCGCCCGGCCGCGTCTTGTGGGCTATACGCGACTCGGACGTGTCGTACGCAGCGCCGCCTCCCGCGGAGCGGCGCTACAGCCCAATGGAGTCGCTACGCGCACAGCGGGAGGGGAATGGCATACGTCTTTTTGAGGTGTTGGACGTCGAGAAGGTGTTCACACAGATCGTCTTTGCGCGTGACATGATCAGGTACGCATGAATCCTTTACCTATTCTTCATTTCTCCGCCAACAAGACGTTGACCAACTCGGGCTGGGGTAGTTCACATATGGCTCACACGTACGACAAGGTTATTGAAGAGCTCCATTAAAACAATAATACACATAGAGCTGGAGGAATGAGGTGATATCCGCCACTTGCGTCCTGAGTACATGTTATCTGGTTCAGCAAATTGTGCACACGTCGCTTATACATATGTAAATTACCTACCCGCATGAATATTCCTGTATTCGTCCTGACGTACTGTATAGAAGGAAAAGGGGGGAAAATGGTTGGTACAGAAATGACAGAGGGGAAAATGAGGAACTACACTGCACCTGCTTGTCAATCGACCTCGGTCTGATCGCGCGGACGGTACTTGATACCCTGGGACTCGAGCTCCTGCTCGACATCCTCCGGAATGCGCCCCTTCACGGTGATCGCATACACTCCACGCACGTATTTATCTAGAGCACCGGCAGCCCCCACGTCAGAGAAAACAGAGAAGAAAACTTCAAGAAGAATGAAAGATGAAAGAGGGGGCAAGACGTACTTGTTCGCTGCCACCGCGCCACCCAGCTCTTCTCTGGATCCGG
>QFDW01004446.1:0-15221 GCA_003315895.1 Lactifluus rugatus | reverse complement strand
GCGCGTCGCGCCTCGGACTCTAGTGAGAGGACCCTCTACGATAGGACCGAAGAGGAAATGCAGCACACTCTCAGAAGGGTATCTCTATCGTCTTATCAGCATCCGAATGACATCGCATCACCCCCTGACGCATGCATTTATGGTGTCCCTCCACGCTCAGGTGTCAAACATCGTTTTGGTCATAGGAGGTCACCAGAGGACGCAGACCACCTATCTAGTTCCGATTACCAGGACAATACGTTACCCAATGACCTCACTTGTCAGCCACCTCGCCACCCTGGCGTAGTATCGAATCTCTTAGAGCTCTCTCGCATCTCGGACCCAACCCCGAATTGGGGCCATGACGGATTCGCTGCCTCTCGTTCAGGGTCTCTCAGCGACCCGCCTGGACGAGACATGCGCCCACATCTTTCACGTTGGTACTCACTTGGTGGATATGATGCTGACGATCCGAGGATCACCGGTGCCACGCGCGAGTTACTGGATGATCCGGTGGACCTTGAAAGGAATGTCAAGGAACAGATGGGTCTACGGTCCATGAGCTATAAGCAACGGCGCAAGGAGGCACAAAAGATCAAAATTCGCTTCTTTGTGACATGTACGTCGAGGTTATTCTTTTTTGTTGCCGAACGTTCACCGTTGACTATATGAAGCCCTCCTCAATCGCCAGCAGTTTATAATGAAGCTCGCACGTGCGCTTATGACGTTCGGCGCTCCTTCTCACCGCATCGAGTCGCAGCTCGTCGCCGCTGCGCGCATTCTGGAAGTCGACGCAGAGTTCATCCATCTCCCTAACATTTTCCTCTTGTCATTTGCGGACCCAGAGACGTGTACATCCGAGACCCACTTCATCAAATGTTCTGGTCGTCTCGCTCTCGGAAACCTGAAAGCGGTGCATCAGATTTACCGTCAGGTCGTCCACGACGAGATGAGTGCGAAGCGAGCCTCTGATAATCTCGATTCTCTACTTAATGCCAAACCCATATACGGCGTCTGGGCACGCTGTGCGATTGCCTTCTGTCTGTCGGCATTGATCTGCCCGTTGGCGTTTGGGGGGTCATTTGTAGACATGTTCATCGCTGGATTCGGTGCGCTTGTTCTTAGCTCGCTGCAGCTTACAGTGGTTGTGAAGAGCCAGTTGTATGCGAATGTTTTCGAGTAAGGACGTTCCTATTTCATTCTCTTCGCGTTTTCAGTCCTGCCTTGTACAGGATCACCATCGCTATCTTCATCTCATTTCTGGCCCGGGCATTAAGCAGCATCCACAGTGAGCTGTTTTGCTATACAGCGATCTCATCTGCTGGGATTGTCTGCATCCTTCCAGGCTATCTCATCCGTAAGTTTGTACCTCTGCGACTGCCTCCTGGCTGACGCCCTTTTAGTCAGTAGTTCTCTGGAGCTGGCTTCAAAGAATATGCTCTGCGGCTCTGTGAAGATGGTCTACTCCCTAATCTATACGCTGTTCCTGGGCTTTGGTCTGCAGATCGGCTCTGACTTTTATCTCTTGTTTAACCCTTCCGAACGGCATCGCCTCTCCTCACTGGCAAACACTCTTTCGCATACCACTACCTTCTCTGGTACCTTTGTCTCAGGTAATTCGACACGCTTCGCCGAGGACCAACCTTTATTCGGCACCTTCGCGTTTACAAATGGGACATCGCTACAGCAGATGCACATCATCGGGGGGTGTCATCGCTTACCAGAGTTCCCGTGGTATCTGCAACCTTATCCATTTTGGTCTCAGTTTATCACTGTCCCGGCATTCTCAGTCCTCAGCTCGATGGGTAACCTCCAGCCGTGGCGCTCCTGGGACCTCGTTGTCATGGTCATCATCTCGTGCATTTCGTTTGCTGCGAACAAAACCGCGAACCACTTCATTTTCAATAGATCGGACGTGGTATCCGCCATTGGCGCCTTCGCTGTGGGGTTGCTGGGCAACGTGTACTCACGCAGGTTTGGAGGCACCGCGTTTACGGCAATGGTCACTGGTGTGCTATTTCTGGTTCCGGTCCGTATTTCGTTTTTACTCTCTGGTAGTGGCGAGTCATTAAATGGGCGACGGTGTAGTCTGGGTTGTCCCAAGCCGGGGGTCTCACAGCGTCTGGCAGCGGCATTGACATTGGCGGTGCTATGATTGCCGTCACGATTGGTATCACTGTGGGGCTGTTCATGAGCCAGGCGCTCGTATACACGTTCGGGACGCGGAAAAATGCAGCGATCTTTTCGTTCTGATCCTGATAGATCCAGGACTTTAAACGGCCCTAGTCCTCCTCGGTCGCTTACGATACGTCATGACGATGCTATCATGTATTCTATTTGTTTCTCAGAATTGACTGTCAACCACAAAAGCACGTGTATGTTTGGGAAGTGCCATGCTCCGCTTGCTGCGTATCCAACCAAGGTGGTACATACATGATATTAGCAAGCTGAGAAGGAACTTGATGGGTTACAGAACATCAAAGATACGTGGTAAGGACTAGGTACTGTAATAAAATACCTCTCATCCCAAATGCCGGACTGTCGTGCCTGCAGGGCCTGTACAGCTTCATAAACAGTGCATCGAGTCCTGCAAGCTCTTTGCTGAGTGTGTAACTGATCTACAGTACATGGAAGACTGTAGGATGCAGTTGATGCAGTGCGGCGCCTCGAACGGTGGCAAAGAATAAGTTACAGGATGTGGGAGGTGAATAGGAGTGAACAGAAAAGCAAGCTGCATACCCTCAGGCTACTGTAATACAACGCCATGTTGTCCGAGTTTGCCAGGGGCATTACATGCAAGCTATTAAGTAGTTAAGCCATTCACTAACTTCCTCCTCCACGTCTCTGCTCTGCTTCTTTCGCCTTCTCTTTGACTTCTCTCTGCATATGCTGCACATCATCTGGGGACATCCTACAATATGGCACCACCGTGAGCATGTCAAAGAGGTCGGGGCCCTGGCGAGCCTCGTAACATGATTGGCGCTGCTGGTCTTGGATCTCTCTTGTCGCCGCCGTACCGGCTCAGTTTTCGATGATTGCCTGGTCATCCGCACGCACTGCAGTCGTGACCCCGTCACGGAAGTACTCGTTTCCCTAAGACGCGGTGATGGTATCTTTCAGTGGGTTGGTGGTGAAGTGTGCAATTGCAGCACAAGCATAGACAGCATCAAAGAGAATGGCAGAGGGATGATTGAGAGTATCACTGGCACCAGCTTTGATTTGAGAACCCGGTCGGAAGAGGTTCGCTATGAGGGGCTCGATATGTTCAAAGACATGTGATGTCCACCTCCTCTCTGTTGGTAGTGCTGTGGGATCGATGTCGTCCATGTTCATGGCCAAGTTGGTTGTCTAATTGACACCACAGGCTTCCATTACGTATCAGATGAGTAGTACACACCATTAAGATGCAGGATATCGCTAGATCTCTCCCTAAATCATTGTGCACAACTTTGTTAATAAGAAGGCCATTCCAGACACTGTCAATATTTCCTATAACATTGCCAGTCTCGACTGCGCTTCTCAGTATAAATGTATAATTTCAAATGTGCTAATGGTGAGCAAGAACAGATTGAAAATAAGAATAAGCATATCTCATTGCCCTTGCTGTGGGCAGAAGGTGCACGGCATCACAGTGTCGCGCCTCAACGCCCTCAACCCCAGTCAAGGTGCAACGGTCATCCCGCCGTATTACATCCTCCCTAAAGCCAGCCCTTCGAGCAGTGGACATAGCAGACGTGAGATGTGTGCAACCCATCTGAGGATCGATTGGCAGCATCCTGCACCTTCCTGATCATTGGTGTGATAGTATAACTTGGTGGACTCAGCTAGTGGGAAAGCATCGTAGTTCATGACAAGTCAGAACTGGCGGAAAGGTAACCTTGAGTTCCAATAACAACACCAATGGCACAGTGAATCCATTTATACAATAAATGGATTCGTTACGCCATTGGTAGGGCTGGGCAGGAAAGCATAGATGTTAATCTGAGGAACTGTGACCATGATGGGGAGCTTGAGGAACAGTTGTACTATGGTGTCTGGTGTACGGTACGTCACGGTGACTGTAAACGCACTCGCCAGTCACAGCAAGGATTTCATTCTCCGCTAATGGGCGCTGAGCGCTGCTTGTGCTGGGGGCAGTGAGGGGTGACTTCATAGCAAGCCGCGGCAGCATCCTCATGATGATGATAGCCAGGGTGGTTTCTTCCAAGCTCAGGCTATAGGATTTGGAACATGGTCATCGGAACAGAGTTCTTCATTATTGGGGCTGTCAGAAGACGCATGGGCCCACGGCCACCTACCCACCACTGGCAGCAAAGGGACATGTACCAAATTTGCGCTGTGGCTGCCTCAATTATCTTAGATTTCCAAGATAAAATACCCACAATAGCTTCCTGAAGATAACTCTTTATCCTGGCTGCAGCAGTACGGGCTTCCCCTTAGCTTTGTAGCACCGGGGTTGTGCTTAGGCACGTCACTCACAGTACAAATAAGGATGCAGTGCAAGTTTCACACGTGCAACATGTTCCAGCTCCGACCCGGCATGGGGACGGCAGGTGACAAACCCGAGTGACAGACCCATATTTGGGATGCTAATCCCTGATAACGTTCTACCACCTCCAGCTTCCATATTTTGTTACATTCCAAGTTGAAAACTACTCTTATAGATAGACAGATATTACAATTTCAAGGATCAGTCATTTAAAGCTGTAGTTTGAGGTGTAGAGCCTTATCAAATTTTATCGCCTAGACCGCCACCGCCGAGTGGACCATACATAGTACAGTATTACTGACGTGGCCTGGGCGGGAGTCACGCTATGTCACAGGCCCTACTAGTAGTTGAGACTCCGCCCATGATTGAGCGAGAATTAAGTGAGAAATTTGAAGTGAACTGCTGACGCACTGACGGGTGACGGGTCTGATCCGCTCAAGGTTGGTCCATATTAACACAATGATAATATACAGTAAGTTAGTATGACGGCTGGGCCGTGAGAGAAGCCTGTTTGCAAGCTTGTTTGACTTCTCGCATTCGACCACCGCTTTCGGTTACCTGGAGCTTGCACTCTCTCAGGCTCTCGCATTGACCCATCTGGCCATACCGTGACACCGCATTACATGGACGATTACGGTTTCGATCTTCTGGCGGAGGCTCTAGGCTCTGATCCCACGAACAGAGGTCCTGCTGACAAGCCCCGACAGCTATTTGAGAGAAAGGATGTATCTTCTCTTGCTAAATACATAAAGTCGGATGCGTGCCAGAAGATCTATTTCATGGTAAGTCTACTACCCCGAAACTTACTGGACGAATTCTGAGTTACGATCTTTCACGATAGCTAGGTGCAGGTGCGCCTCATGCTCAATCCGCCAGCGATCTCGATAACCTAATAATTACCAGGCGTCAGTACATCTGCGGGAATTCCAGACTTTCGTTCACCCGAAACAGGTGCGTGGACTCTCGAAACCAATTATTTCTTTCCTTAATCGCTTGGCACTCGTAAAAGGGCTATATGTAAGAGGAGACTTGTAACTTTTCACTGTGCAGCAGGGCTGATCGTGGATCTACGCTCGCAGGCCAACTTAGCGCGTCTCAAGTTACCGTACCCAGAGGCTGTGTTTGATATCCAATTCTTCCGAAGAAACCCTCGTCCATGTATGCTCTCCTATTCGACATCCTTATGTCAGCTTAGAAGACGTCCTAGTCTATATCCTCGCAAAAGAGTTGTATCCGGGAAAATACAGACCGACCCTCACGCACTCGTTTATCAAAATTCTGACAGACAAGGGGCTGCTCGGCTTATGTTTCACTCAGAACATTGATACCCTGGAACGGCGCGCGGGTGTTCCTGCGAATAAGATAGTTGAGGCACATGGTAGTTTCGCTACACAACACTGCATCGAGTGCAGGCGACCGTTCAACGACAATGAGATGAAGAAGCTTGTCGAGGAAGAGGGTATTCCAAGGTGTAAGAAGTGTAAGGGACTCGTTAAACCGGATATTGTCTTCTTTGGAGAATCAGTAAGTGTACTTGCCAAGGCACTACATGCGGAAACGCGTTAACGTTGTGGCCGCCTAGCTCCCCCCTGATTTTTTTCGATCTCTGAACCAGCTCATTGATGCAGATCTTCTCATAGTGATGGGAACCTCACTTACCGTGCACCCCTTTGCTTCTCTCATCGATATGGTCGGTGGCAAGTGTCCGCGGGTTCTGATCAATCTGGATGCCGTGGGAGGGATTGGCTCCAGCTTGAATGATCTGGTTTTACTCGGCAAGTGTGACGACATCATTCGCGACCTGGCGAAAGAACTCGGATGGGAAGAAGAGCTGGACAGAGAGTGGGCGAGGACTGCTGCTTCTCTGGATACCCATCAACCGGCACCTAGCAAGCCACGCAAGGAGAAGAAGCAGACCGATGGAGCTAAGCTGGATCTCGAGATAGAGAAGCTAATAGAGAGAGTTGAGGATTCCCTTTCTGTTTCTGAGAGGGAAAAGGCTGGTGTCAAAGGGGCGGATGTTTCCATTCAACCCAATGGAGCGGCAAGTAAGGACGTGAGAGACAAGGAGAGCCCCACTGCTCCCGAAACGCCTCGGAAGGATGCGGGTGAGAACAATACAGTTCCCGAGCAAAGCGAGCAAGGGGGTGAGCCTAAATTATGATGGCTTCCGTTATACACTCACATGTCCATGCGACCGCAGGACGGAAATGAAATTCGCTACACCAACGTATCTTTCAATGGACTCGTATCTGCTATGTAGGGAGGGGTTCTACATGCTCAACAAGTGGAAGCGGAGAGTTTTGTTTGATGTATTTCTGTAAAACACACGGAACAAAGCGGGGTCTCTTTGCTTTGGCCACGCCGAAGTTCCACGCCGCGATATGAACGGGGGAGTCTTCTTGATGCAGGGTGAACCAAGTCCGAGCTGCACGGCATATAAGAGAGATCAATGTGGATCACAACATTTCGAAATACACCGTGGCCACCGCTCACCGCCCACAGGTGTAAACTTTCGCTGCTCTGGATGCACTGGAGTGGTGCACGTTTACCCTACATACCAATATATAGAAGAAGTTTTGAGGACAGAGGGCCAATGGAGAAAGAAATTCTTCGTCTTAATCGCAACGTATCCGAACGCGTAGACAGAAGGAGGTAACTTAGCGCGAAATAATAGAGACCTGACGATACGGTCATTTCTACCCGAGAGGCAGGACGCGATGGCGACCTGATCGACGGAAACAAAAGATGCCCGGGGATGAGTGATGCCCGGGACACGCATGACAGTTATTCGCAAAACGAACATGTGATCGGGTTCAGACAGTTTCGGAAGGCATGGAACAGGAACAAGAACGTATTCTTGCTGCGTAACGTGTTGAATTGGGCATGAGAACTCACGCACTGATGGGTGTGAGTCGAGAAGTCGGTGCATACATTCTGGTGTCACTCCATTAACGCATGATGATCGTTGTCGTCGTTGTCGGCAACCCCAAAAGGGATGGAGAGGAGGGTGGGTGATAGTGCCTAGCATACTGTGGTTGTTTCGTCCATAGTGTCCTGGGCCTCACTAGCAAACCAGAGTATGGGTGCAGTACCCTAGTTATGATTGACATTTCGCTCGAGTGGGTTCCTCGCTCACACACCTGGATGTGTGTGAGACCCTTCCAATGGGGGTTCGGCGATGTCACCTTGGGCGAGCATGACCAACCTTGTCCTCGTGTATAGCGTGGGATGTGGTGGTTGGTAGCACGTGGCAGTGCGCTGGCACCGTGACTAGTAGGGAACTCACACAAGTTGCGAGACGCTGGGATTCTAATTGTCACTGTCTGAGGCACTTCTTCAGAGGGCTGAGATCCGAGTGTTACTAATCGCGGAACGCCATCTGGGTCGCGTCGCCTTCGATCACTTGACACGGGTCGGAACTTTTTGGTGTGCTGGACCGGTCTCTAAGTATATGTAACTTACATGCCAACACACGTATCCTATTCTGCAATCTTTTTCACTGCATCTCTTATCATTGGCTAGAGTCATGGCTGATATTGCCGGAGAAAAGTCGTCCAATGATTCGGTCCCCAGTCCCTCATCGTCCATTAACGCGTCTCCGACCCAGACACCTACCCCGACCTCAAGGCATTCCCCAGGCCTAAAAATACCGGAGCCTACTGACGGATTTTTTGGTTATAGCGAAGAGAAAACTCTCCGTCATGTAAGTCGGCATTATCGTTAAACCCCGGTCACTTAGGCGGTGGAACAACACCGTACAATTGAGGCGATTCCAGGTGAAAATGCTAACTTGGTAAATTTCAATAGATCGAAGAAAAAGTATGGTCGCAGCGGCGGCAATCCGTGCCTCAGTCAGAGGCAGTTCCTTTCACTAGTACACCATTTCTCGACCCACCTTCAGACACTCCAATACAGCGTGCCGGGACAGCCTCCCCGTCCATCGATCGCACAGATTCGAGCACTGTGTTGACTGAAGAAGTCAACAGTGATCCTGTTCAACCTATGAAGGAGCATCCACAGGCAGACCAACGTACGATTAACGATGTCATTGATGTCGTTCTCGTTGGTTTCTCACACACGATTTTTGGATAGTCGTGATGACTTCGGACCAAAATCCTGAACTCAGTAACGTACATGAGCTTCTGCGCAGATGCCTCGAGTTGCGCGACAAGTACATCGCAGTCTCAAATCAGCGGCTTGGCGACAACCCCCGCGACCATGATGGCGTCTTCCACGGCATCCCGGAGGGCATTTCCGACGTGATGGGTATGCGTCCAGAGGCAGCTACCAGCCTACTCGAATCCACAATAGAACAGTTCAAACCTTGGCGCATATACCCTCGTCCGCCTCCGCCTCACTGGCATTGGAAGGCAGATCAAGCCGTTTCCTCCGGAACGGCTTCCCCTCATGATATGTTTGACTTTACTCGGTGTGACATCCCTGGAGAACATGAATGGGAGTTTGAGTTCGACGATAAGGGCATATATCAAGTTTATCGTGATGCAAGTGGTGGGCCGTTCCTATTTTCGTGGCCACTATTCTTGTTTAGCTGTCGTTTAGCCGAAGACAAGAAACCTATCTTTGATATTCCAAGCATCAGAGAATATTTTATGGATCTTGACTTCGTACTCGGGGTTATCTCTGCTGGTCCTGCCAAGAGCTTCGCATTTCGCCGTTTGCAGTATCTCCGGAGTAAATTCACCATGCACACTCTACTTGACGAGTTTCAAGAGATGACGGAAATGAAGGTCCGTTCTCTGCTTGACATTGTTGGGATATTCCCTAAATCTGCCTGCAGCGTGTTCCTCATCGGTAATTGGAAAAAAATTAGCTATTTTAATCTCGCACCCTGACCATTCCCTAGTGATTTTTATAACGTCCGCAAAGTCGACACACATGTTCACCACTCTAGTAGCATGAATCAAAAGCATCTTGTACGGTTCATCAAGTCAAAAATGAAGCGCAATTCCCAGGTTTCGATCCCTCCTCTACTCTACAGTGCAACTGACCTAACGGTTTTGTAGGACGTCGTAATCTTCCGTGACGGGGCTGAATTAACGCTCGAGCAGGTCTTCCAGTCGCTTAAACTCACTGCTTATGACCTTTCCATCGATACCCTCGATATGCACGCACACCAAGATTCCTTCCATCGCTTTGATAAGTTCAATCTCAAGTACAATCCTATTGGCGAGTCCCGCCTGCGTGAGATATTCCTCAAGACAGACAATTATATAAAAGGGCGATATCTTGCAGAGCTAACGAAAGGTAGTGCCGTTGTGTGATATGCATGGACGCCACTCAAATGCCGATTAACAGAGGTGATGACCGATCTGGAGCAAGGAAAGTATCAGGTAAGTAACCTAGATACCTCGTTTTCTCGTATACGATGTTAAATCATGTGCACGATAGAATTGCGAGTGGCGGTTAAGCATCTATGGAAGGAAGGAACACGAGTGGGACAAGCTTTCGCAGTGGGTCATCGACCACCAGCTATTCTCACACAACGTACGCTGGCTCATACAGGTACCACGCCTGTATGATATGTACAAAGAGAATGGATCAGTCCAGAATTTTGAAGATATCGTTCGCAGTATGTATTTACTTCGTTATGCGGATTTACGGTCCAAAATCAGAACTAAAAATCTGGATAGATATTTTTAAACCGTTGTTCGAGGTCACGAAAGACCCGTCGTCCCACCCGAAACTGCACGTCTTTCTGCAGCGTGTCATCGGCTTTGACACAGTTGATGATGAGTCGAAGACCGAGCGTCGCTACCACAAGAAATTCCCCTACCCTAAAAACTGGAATTACCCGCAATCTCCTCCATACTCATACTGGTCTGTCATTTCTACGAAAGACTATGTCGTCACTCACGTACGCTGGCAGGGTTTACTATATGTTTGCTAATATGGCAAGTCTCAATAAATGGCGTCGCGCCCGCGGTTTTAGTAGCAATATTCCACCGTTGTCCATGTCCAATCTACTAATTTGGACCTGTAGATACCTTCGTCTTCCGCCCGCACTCCGGGGAAGCAGGTGACACGGATCATCTCACATCTGCGTTCCTGACTTCCCACTCGATTTCTCACGGCATCTTGCTACGCAAAGTCCCCGCGTTGCAATACCTATTCTACCTCAAGCAGATTGGCATCGCAATGAGCCCACTGAGCAACAATGCGCTATTCCTCACGTATGAGCGTAATCCCCTACCTGACTTTTTCAAGGCGGGGCTCAATGTCAGCTTGAGCACGGATGACCCGTTACAATTCCACTTTACCAAGGTTTGAACCGATCCCCCCTTCATCGGACTTGGGAGTGAGATACTGACGCGATTGGGCCTTGTAGGAACCGCTTTTAGAGGAGTACAGTGTAGCGGCGCATATCCTCAAACTTCCCCAGAGTTCGCTTTGTGAGTTGGCGCGCAATTCAGTCATCCAGAGTGGCTTTGAGATGGAGATCAAACGTCACTGGCTTGGTCAGAAGTGGTACTTCCCTGGTGCGGCGGGGAATGACATCAACAAGGCGAGTGTGTCTTTGTTCTGGACGCCTCATCGAAGGCAGAGGATATGCATATTGAGATATAGGCTCCTTTGTAGACCAATGTGCCCAATGGGAGGCTAAAGTTCAGACACGAAACCCTCCTGGAAGAACTCGCGCTCATCGGCGCGATCCCGGGTCAGAGCTGATGGAGAACGTGTCCTTATGGGCGGACCATATCTTGTCCATAGAAGATGTGGTCAGAAGTAACCGTCTTGTGTTATATACCACCGCGGTGTTGTGATAGTTCGAGTTGATGTCCTTGTCGTTCGCAATCATACACAATGTAACTGTAATGTTGAATATTCTCTGTACTACCGTCGAGAGCCCCGCTGTTTCGTTGCATGGCACTGGCAGTAGTATCAGAGTCCCTTCCTGCGGCTGTCGCTGATGCGGACATGTAGAATCACAGTTCCAAGCTGTACCGCGCCGCGTCTACTATAGCGAGTACTAGAGTCATCCCGTTGGACACCATTGCACTGCACCTTTTGCACAGAGACCCGAGCACCACGACACATTGCTGCGAGGAGGCCATGGAGAGCACTGCACAAGTCCAAATAGTGTCGCTATCCCACGCGCACGTCCCCTGGTCACCACCAAAGAGAGGGGAGTTATTAAGGAACCCTCCCTCAGAGGAAAGTTCGATCAATTTGTTCAAAGCCATAAAACACCTCTTTGCCGGTTGCGGGGCGAGATTGGCAAAACTCGTGCCCATGAGTCGTATAAAAATAGTAACGGGTAAACATATATTATTATATTGAGATCTCAAGAGGGAATTCCGTGGAAAAACCAGAAAAACGAACTTCCACACGCCCTTATTAGTAACTCGGATCGCGGTCCACAGCAGGACTCGGACAACTCGGTTCGATCGTGCTTGCTTGAACTTGTAAAGCTTGTGACTGGTACTGGTAACTGCTTCTGAAACTTGATATTCAGCTTGATGCGCATATGCTTTTGACATGTGATTATAGAGAATGGGAGGAAACATGCCCCGTAACAGCATTTGGGCGCGCATTGGTCGTCAAGAAGGCGAACGTCAGTTGCGCCCATTGCCACAGTAAGAGGACCGTGCTAGGCAGTTGTACTGTAGCTGTGCATGTGCATGTGCATGTGCCTGTACTCCATGCAGTTACACTGTCAACCTGAGTGACTCGTGCGAGTTACAGTCGTCGTACTGTACTGGTCGTGCCAAGTGCCAGTGCCAGACTGCCAGTTTTGCCCGTGCCCATGACACCGCGATCGCATCGCGTCCGCTGAGATTTTTTCGACGAATGTCAACTTGTAACGTTCGCAACAATCTTGCCAAAACTAGTACTGTGAACGGGGACCTGATATAAATTTTTGTTTAATAGGACTGCCTTCGTATATGACCACACCTCGTAGAAAACTTGGCTTGTAGTTTATGATAACAACCTGACATAAGGTAATAAACTTAGCATGTGCTTGCCCCATATGGGGCGGGGCTTAAGCGGTAAATCCTCTGGTTGCGTTGTATAGTAACTAAATGAATGATAAAATGAATCATTTTATTCCGGCCAGCTGTCAAAAGCTGGTCCTAAATCAAGTCGGGCATCAATCACAAGGCCCGTCGCGTATCATGCATGCATGCATGATCAGGCTATCAGCGCTATCAGCCATGGGTAAGCGTGCCCTGCCCGCCCGCTGTTGGTCCCATAGAAGGTCTGAAGGAGTGGGCACAGAAGCGCGATAATAGTTTATAGAAGCGAGTGTTGGTGTTTGTTCTAAAATACATACATCGCAATGGCTTCACGAACGCAGCGAGGAAAATCATCAAATCTCTCGCACCGGCATCGCACCTTACAGCCTTGCTCATTACGGCGACGATGCGCCCCCACCCCTCCAGAAACCGGGTATCAAACCCTACCCTTGTCAGAATGTACTCGCCCACGACTCGAGATCAAAGCTTGTCGTTCGTGCGTGTGCGATCCACTCGTGATTCTGGGTAATGTTCGGGCCCAAGTCAGGCCCACAACCGTACCGTCTGTAAAAGCGATCACGCACCAGAAGATCTTTCGGCGTCCGTCGCTGATCCGGATCTTTTAGCAAGCAGCTGTTCACAAAGTCTTCAGCCACTTTCGGGAAGCGGCCTTCTGGCGTGAGCTTCGGCGCCGGTTCATTGACAATGTGCTGTAGCAGTTCCAAGATGCTCATTGTCATCCCACCACCCTGGAGGGTTACGCCCTTGCTCTTTCGCCGGTTACGCTTCTTTTCCTTGCTCTTATCTTTCATCTTCTCCAGTGGCAACGGGCGTGACGGGGAGAGGGTGCCCTCGAATTCTGACAGGTCCGAGTCATCGTCCGATGTAGACTCGGAGAACGGGAACCGGCCAAGAGCCAGCTCGATGAGTGAGATCCCGAGCGACCAGACGTCAGACTTGACGGTATACTGGGCACCCTGTATACGTTCGGGCTACAAGACATGATCCGACATCAGCAATGCATGGTAGAGTGACCAGTACCATGGCAATGATACGCACACTCATGTAGGTTGATGTCCCAACAAAGGTATCCGCGATAGAATTGATGAGTTCCCCCGAAACGCCAAAATCACATATTTTGATCTGGCCCTTAGAATTGAACAAAATATTAGAGGGCTTGATGTCTGATTGTTGCGGCCGAGTCAGAGTCCTGTCAAAATGCCCTGCATCGCCTCAAAAACCGGAGATAACGTACCGCGATGAATGATGCGGTGGACGTCGTAGAGGTAAGTGAGACCTTCAAGCACAGCGTGTGCCACCTTAGCTACGACCTCGATGTCGATTGGGCCTATGCGTTTATAAATCCCATCGAGCGAACCCTTGTCCATAAACTCCATGCAGATGCAAATGTTGGGATCTGACAAGAATGCGCCGTAGAATGAGATGATGTATTCCGAGTGACAGTCATGCATGATCTGCAACTCGCGCAGGATCTGCTTGCGCACAGACGGTTTCGCGTCGATGAGGACGATCTGCCAAACTTCAAGGTGAGCACACGTGCGCGGACCAAGGAGGATTGGGGCACACGAGGGGGATGGGAAAAGGGGGAAAACATTACCTTCTTAGCCATGATGGTACCCGTCGGAACATGCTCTACCTTTTTCACACTCCCGCCATTGCCTTGTCCTAGTTCGTTCAGATCCTTGAGATCTTCATCGCGCAGGTCGTACTTGACCTCTGCGCTCATGTCGAGACTGGCAAGCTTATTCGAGAGCGTGGTGTGATACGTCATGCGCTTCGCGCTCGCAGACGTCGTCCCACTGGCAGGTGCGGACGTCGGTCCCGACGCAACGGCGACGATTCCGTCGCCGAGTGCGCTATCGCCTGCGGAAGGGTCGGCGGTCGTTTTGGTAGGCTTGAGGTTCATCGGCGGAGGGCGCTTCTTTGCGCCTCCTACGGCTGGCTTGGTTGCCGGCGGCAGGCGCGTTGGAATAGGGTCGGGCTCTTGTGGAGACGGAGGCTGGGCGGAGACATCGAGTTGGAGTGACTTGAAATTACGCTTCGAGCGGATACGATTCATTGTGTATTTTTTTATGCACAAAAGCTCCGTGTTGCAAAAAAATAATAAATCCAAGACTGTAGAAAGCGTTGCCTCTCAGTCACTGGAGAACGTAGAGGGGAAGAGAAAAGGAGATTGAAGAGAGGGGCGAAGAGACAAGACGACTGGAGACGGACATGTCTCAATTTTGAACTCACATAATTACGTAATGCCATCTGATGCAGTCAAAAAGGTTGTGTGCCTCCCTCGAAACTCGAAAGAACGCCGTACAATTAACTCCCTTAACGGTCCTAAACTCCTTCAGACCGGAGGGGGAGACTCATGACGGCGCGCGCGTCCCTTTCTACCTACAAGACCAGATCGTATTGCTCACAAGACCAACTCCTGACTAACCTGTACTGCGGTGAGAGCGCCTAGACGAACGCTGTTCTTTCTCACAACGCCCTTGTTTCTCAGATGAACTCTTACTAGGTTTCCAAGCAGTTTCGTAGCGCCAGTCTCAACCCCAAAACCCAAGTTCTCAATCCGGCATACCCACCGCCTACCGCCTCATTATGCCGTTGCCCGCAAGGTTATTGTGGAAACGAATTGCAGTGCCTAGACTGTAAGCCACATCATCGAAGTTTGTTTGTTTTTTTTTTGCCCACGCCGCTTCCCAGTTTCAGTTACAAAAAGCCCAAAGGACAAGGTACAATACCATGATAATGAATAGTTT
>QFDW01004403.1:0-13150 GCA_003315895.1 Lactifluus rugatus | reverse complement strand
CACCAAAGCCGACGGAGTCATGCACGCATTTAGAATTCCCAAGTTCGAACGAACGAACGCAGGGAGGGGGTAATCCGGTACCGTATACGTGGATGACGACGATCTTTTTCGGCCCACGGACCTCTGAGTCGCCACCCAGCCACCCAGCCAAAAAAAAAAAAAATCGGTGCCATCCGCGCATGCAGGCCGAGTATATCCCCGTCTATTTTATTTTATTCTTTCCTGAGACTGAGACATACTTGTAAGTGTGGACAATCTCGAAGGGAAGGAGGGAGGTTGCCCAGTGGAACAAAGGAGGTGCCGGCCGGGTCGAAGAAACAAAGAAAAACGTTGAGCGGGTGATTGTTTCTCCCCCCCTCACCCCTCCCACCTTCCTTCCCAGATCCCCTGCGCCAGGAGCATCTCGAGCTCCATTTGTTACTGGTTCGGCGCCGTCATCCTTGAAGTTTCTGGGGTTTTACCCTGAACCATAAATAAGAAAGAGAAAGACAGATCATCAGACGTGGTTGTGTGTGTGGGGGGGAGGTCCAGAAGCGGATTGGCCACCTCCACCCGCGATTCGGTGAAAGGCTTAGACCCAGGGAGGGGCGAGGAGGGAAGCTGCGGAACTGGTTTAACCGGTTCTGTCTGCAAGCTGCTGTATCCAGAAGGAAGGGTTGGAAGGGTTTGAGCCCATTACGGCCGCTTTAATTACGGTGATACCTGATAAAGTCCTAGAATAACAAAAAAAAAAACCTGTATATTAATTGTCTCAAGTGTCGTAATTAATCGATAGCGCGAACGAGTGTCTAAAAAGCTCTTTCCCGATTTTGTGGTACACTTGGCAAAAGTTACTACAGTACTGTCAGTGACTCCCTCTCTGCTTGAACGGGACACTGGCATCGCATTACTAAAGTTTTGTCGCTGAGTGCTTTGGGGATCCGCCGTGATTACCAACCCGATTTAGGGGGGTATTTTGGGTGCTTGCTGGCTAGCTACGAGGTTGGGCAGAAGAAAAAGCTGCGCCGCCGTCGTTCTGCAATCCGAGTGCCAACCTGTCAATATGGATCTTTCCATTCCTTTTTCGGAATACAGTAAACATCTCAGGGCTTCGCTCGGTTTTTCACGAGGTTCTCGACTTCGACTCCCCTGAGATCAAGTCCGGGATCAGACTGACCCGGTCTCGCTGGAAAAACTGTACCGCACATATATATATATAACGAGAGCCTGCATAGCGAGGTAATGCCGGGTTGGACCGCGGGGTCCGTGTGCCAAGTCACAATGGTATGCCCTGAGCATGACAGCGACGACGACCGCATCGGGGATCCGTAATCAACGTTTCTGATCGTTCATATTGTTGGTTGGCGCTACAACAGGGTACTAAACATGTTCGGTGATAGCAGTCAGCACAGGCGGAAACAACGGCCTAGAAAGTAGTGATGGACTGAGTAATGGACAATTGAAAGCTAAACAAACAACCAAAAGACGGCAAGAAGTCGAACGTACAGAGGGCGGGGAGGTGTGACACATTAGTACATCGTAAATCAAGCGAGAAAGGAAAAAAAGTTGTCAGTAAAGCTCAATTCGCTGTACCATCATTCCCGTGTGAATCGGGCGGCACGCTGGTCCGGGTAGCTTTCCGAGCCATCCGTCAGGATGATATGGATTGTTCGGCAGTTCGTCAACGCAAAACGAATCACGCTCCTCTCCCTCCCAAACTGAAGGGCGAACCGGTGCAAGTGGCATGGGGCAAGACTTGCGTGACGGTGTCAGATCAAAGTCCCGCAAGCTGATGGGAATCCAAATTTTGGGTGTCGGTGCCCTGCGGGGACGCTTCTTTGCCGGTCGAGGGACACCGTCTTCGCCATTGGTGTCGGAAGTAGAAGTGCGCTTCGGCGAAGGAGCGGAGCTACGCGGAGAGAGAGTTGATTCCGATAACGTTCCAGTGCTGCTTCCTTCGCTACCTGACCCACCCGTATGAGATGTCGCGGAAGAGGTGTCTGCATCGGGGGGGGGTTGAGGCGGGGCGGTGTGCGCGTTGTGCATATTGTTCACAGGTCTATGTTCACATCGCTTGACATGACGATTCAAATTCGAAGCAACGCTAAAACGGCGGCTACAGATCTTGCAGACGTGAGCTGGAAGGAAGGGGGGGGGGGAGAAGGGTTGGCATGTAAACTGGATTTCTTGTGAAGAGACTCACATTTCTCTCCAGTATGGACTAGCATGTGCTGCCGCGAAGGTTAGCTTGGTGGTGCAGACTAGACCGGAACACTGATAAGCTGGGCGTACCTTTTTCAGAGTACTTGGACGGTCAAATGCTTTCACGCACATGGAGCAAGAATGAACTCTTTTGCGACATCGCCCCGCAGATTTAGGCGGAGGAGACGGATTTTCGTTTTGTGGGGGAGATGGTGGCCTGATGGGCGGGATAGCCATAGCGGGGGGAACGATCTGGTGCTCCTGGAGAGTTGCCATGGATGAATACAAGGGCCTTATATGCGACGGGCCGGTGACTTGGGGCACGTGGGAATTTGCGACATGGTCGCTGGTCGGGTCTGCGATGGATAGCTGCCATTGATATTGAGTGGCATGACTGGCGGGGTTTGTAGGAATTTCGCTCAATATAAATTCGGGGAGGGACGATGTGTACTCGTGACCAGCGGGATGTAGTGTTGAGGGGGATCCCGCCGAGAAGCAGCTGGCTATAGTAGCACCTGATGATGTTCCAGGCACCGAGGACGGATATTGATTAATGAAGTTGGATGCCATAGGATAGAGAAAGAGAAAGGAGAAAGAGAGAGCGAGAGAAAGAGCGCGAAAGCGAGGAAGGGATGTTGAGGACTAGCAATGATGCTGGAAGCTATATACGCATGGCGAGGGAACGGCGGGATGGGGGTGGCCAAAAAGTCTGAGAGATCGGACGCCATCATGGATCTCCGCGCGGCTTCGCGGAACTCGAATTCTTCGCGAGCAAGTTTTTCCTTGCCTTTTCCCCTTGCCCTATCTCTTCCCTCACCTCATGATGGTTTATTGATAGATGGTTCCAGGTTCAACTTGGCTACCTCGTCGTCCCCTTCCTACTTTCAGTTTTAAAACAACCACCCCCTACCTGACCCCTACACCCTGGCCCGGATCTCGGTGCATTTCCAATCTCGTGGCCACCTGAGCGCTCGTGAAATCGATCACCGTTTGCGAAAGAAGCGAGTGGTGTACATTATTTGGTCAGATGAACTTAACAACATTCGCTATCTTCAGCTCGGAGGGAAGATACCTCTTTCATTCACTCTCTATTTTTCCGCCGGGCGATTACAGGAATACCTTTTTCCTGAAACCTCTCCTCTCCAAATAAGCGCCCGACGGGGTTCTGCTTACCACAGGGTCTGTGGCACAGTTGCCGGGCGTGCCATGAAATGCGCCTGACACCCAGCTTAGTGTCGTGTTTGCGTCGCTTGACTCCAAGATAACGTGCGTAAAGAAGGCAAGGCAATGTGCATTAGACCTCTTTGGGCAAACGTTCGGCGTTCCGCCACAAGCCACAAGTCAAAAAGTGCAGCACCAACGTACATGCACGCCGGTAAACACCTGGAGACGGCCCAAGGTGACGTCAAGAAGGCAATGGTTAATTGGGGCGCTGGGGTTACACACTTTGTAGCTGTCATCATCGAGACTGATCCAGACCGTAAACGAGCGTGGGTGGTAAACAGTGCAGCAAAAAGACAGCGTGTGCGGGCCCTTAGCGCCGTAATGAATGGAGGATTAAGTTAGCTGTCAAAAAGGCACGGACTGTGAAGTGAGTTGGACGAAGAAGATACGACTTTGACAGATTCATGTAAACGTGATCCGAGATCCCCAGATAGGATGAGCGCAAAGCTTGTCTAGGGGTCGGCCACTTGCATGTGATCATGGAAATATCCGATCGAACCGATGGTGTGAAAAAAGTGAAATGTGTTTTATTTGTACATATTAGTTTCTACTACCAACAACGAACGAACGCGTCTCGATGCCCATCACGCCTGCACAAAAGTCTGCAATTCAGGAGATTATTGACGTTATCAAGAGCGTGTCCAGTCCTAAGAAAAAGCGCAATCTTGCCGATTTGTTTCTCGAGCTCGTCGACCGAGAAGCATGGGCCAATTACTATGAGGTGTGTACGCGTCTTGGATGTATGCATGTATACAGTATGTTGACCGCATGGGATAGGTCATTCCCGAACCCAGGTGCTTAAATGGCATTTCCCAGAAGCTCCAACAGGCTTCATACAAAGACCCGTTGGAGATATACGATGACTTGAGCTTAGTGTTCCTCAACGCGCTCTATTACAATGAGCCTACCAGCCAGATATACAAAGATGCTGACACACTTAAGGTACTTGGCTGCCCTCTTGACCTTGCTTCAATTTTCCCATTCATTTGGTTATTCACCCGTAGAGTACCCTTGAGAGTGAATGGAAAGCTCGAACTGTGCTCCCTGCCCCTGAACGAACCTCCCCTCCTCCTACTTCCGCTCAAAAGGTGCATGGTCAGCTTGCGAATCAGCAACCACAACCACAACCACAACCACAATCACAATCCCAAGCACAACCGGGAACCCCGGTCACCTCGGCAGCTTCGGTCAGATCGGCGGTACCACAACCTCCCCCACCCACAGGGACATCATCTTCGTCAGCACGAGCTGTCGACTCACCGGCGCCCCAGCAAAATTTGGCATCAAATCAAACGAGTTCCCCTCCCCGTATGTCATCTCCGGATATGGACGTGGACGTTGGGGGAACGCCGGAGCCGGAAAGCATGGGAGCTGATGACATGGCCCGGGATGGTGAGAGTGACCTCGTCGTTCAGCAGTTGGAGCGCGGGCTTCCCAGATGGGAGGGCTTTGGTGACTTTGGGTGGATGAAGGAGAAGGAGGCGTCAGAGGATCGTTGGTTGGAGCTCGTCCTGGCTATTAAAGGCCACAAAGACGCTGTGTGGGTATTGCCCCCTTCTCTGTACCAACACAGAACTCAACGTTCCTTCAGCGGCAATCGCTATGCAACAGCACTCGAGGTTATACCGGAAGATACAAACCTACCCTACCTGTCCTTCAGCGTATGTCATGGCTTTCGTCACCAGCGTTCGCATCTCTGACTGGTCCTACGTATAGTTCCCTCTCTCGTTGAAACTGGTCGAGGTAGAGAGCCCTTTCAATGTTGCAAGTCTTCTGCTCACGTCAGCATAGAGTCGCGCCCGTGCCAAGGCGTACACGTCCAATAAAGCGTTTGACAAAGAGGTTGCGCAGCTGTTTGAAAAAGCACGTAGGTGGCACGAACCCGGAAGCGATCCATATGGTCACGTCTTGCTCCTTCAAGTATGTTCCATTGATATTTTCGCATCACTCCCACGTTCATGCCCTTCGGGCCTTCTAGCGACTGTACCAAGCTCTCACATCACCGTTACCCCCATCTGGACCCCCCTACGTTTCCACCACCAACTTTGCGTCACTTCGTGCGGGCCCAGGAATCGCACGCCCGTTGCATTCGTCTTCCGATTCCGAAAAGCTCCCTGCCGTTACCACGTTTAGGGTGTCCTCGAAAGATCGCACATTCGTCGACGAGGTGACATATCGTGGGTGGAGCATTAAGCTTGCAGACTGGTTGCATTTGAGCAACCCGGATGATCCCTCAAGGCCCATAATTGCGCAAGTGTTCAAATGTTACGTGTCTGATGAGCCGTAAGTGTTATAATTTAGGGCATCCATCAGAGTTATTGAGAGCACGGGTGCTGTAGGGCAAAAAAGGGCCAGCCAGGGGTGACTGCGTGTTGGTACTACCGTCCAGAACAAACATTCCACCCAGCGCAACGCCAATTCTGGGAAAACGAGGTGTTCAAAACAAGTTAGTTCAAACTCGAGTTTTCCGGTCGGACTTGCAATGACGCATGTTGTGCCTAGGTCATTTTGCGGATCATCCTGTGGAAGATATCATTGAAAAAATTGCTTGCCAGTTCACCGCCCGCCATATACGTGGGCGGCCACGCCCCCCGTCTTGGTACCTGGGGTGGCCCCTGTATGTCTGCGACTCCCGTTACAACGATCGGGAGCGCATTTTCGTAAAGATAAAGAATTGGAATTCGTGCGTGCCAGAGGAAGTGCGCAAATCCGCGGACTTCATGCCCATCTACCCATTCGAGCGAATGGTCTTCCCACGTCGTTTCGGTAGCCCATTCCTGAAGGGCACGCGTGTACGCGGGCCAGGGGGTATTGGCGAGAGCGTTGATCGAGCCGAAGGGGAGCGGATTGAAGGGGGCGGGACAGGACGGAAGCGTTCCAGGAAACCCGGTGCTCCGACCGATATTTCAGGTCCGAGCAAGGGCTTATATGTCGGAGTAGGGCCTGCGACGGTGCCGGGAACCCCAGCGCAGCCGGCCACCTACACCACCTCGCAAGCTGGGGGTGCTCAACCGCGTGCGGAAGACAGGTCGATAGTAACGGCAGCGGGAGGAGCAGCGGTGTTGGGGAACAACGCGAGCATGGAGAAGCTCACAGCTGAGACTGGTTCGTTGAACATGCAATCACTCTTTCACTTTGGGCGATCATCAACTGATATTTTGGATTTGGGTACTCAGCGAAGCATTTTGACCGAGATCCAGAAACAAACGAAGTTCTGTGGTTCGCAGCACCTCCACTGAACGTTGCGCGAAAACCAGGGCCTAGTTACAGCCTACAGTATCTACACTGGTTGGCTGAGAAGCGCAAGGGGGGAAACGAGGAGAGGGATAAGGAGGAAGCGAAACGAGGTCGTATCTCGGTAAACGGGACAGCTACGGAGACAGTAGAGAGACTGTTGCTGTAACTTAGTAAAGTTTCACGTCATGCCAAAGGACCGAGGCGATGCAACGAAACCGGCAAGTTGGTGCCTGACCTGATTGATTCGGGGTATTATATACTCACTCGTTCTGACCTATCTACCAACACTATTCTCTCCCTTACCTTGTCGCTCTCCTTCTTTCCACTTCCACCCATGCTTACCGACTCTCAGAGTCCAACTCATTCCTTGACACCTACTTCATCATGGGTTAATGACTCCGTCTTGGACATTTCACACCCACAGACTGAGGAACAAGTCTCTCCCGATTCTGCTGTTTTCGAAAAGAAGTGGATAGTAACCGAGGTCGAGACCGATGAAAGTACGTCTCCGCCCTTACCTTTTCCCTCATACGCCTCACCTGGTTTCCCATTCCTTCGATAGTTGTGAGCAGATCCACTCCCTACGTTCTCCTTGGTTTCGTTAGAGACAAATTCGATGACCTATTTAGGATGGTATCGAGAAGAACGGTGTTTTTTTCGACCCTAACCTCGACTCCAGCTCCGAGAGCATGGGAGGTCCGTATCGAATATTCGGCTTTACCCTCCTTATCATGATCCTCACGCATCTCGTCATTCCTCCCTCTTCCTCCAGATTGGGAAGATGAGTCTCCCTACCCCGAGGTACGTGCTGCCGTCTCCAACACAGATGACATGGAGATGGCAGTCGACACTGTTCGCGCGTGGACGATTGGGCTCTTTGCGGCAATCATTATACCTGGTTTAAATCAATTTCTCTTCTTTCGATATCCCAGCATCACCATTGGTTCGGTTCGTTGCACTCCTTTTTTTCTCGTCAAAACGCCCCAGGTTTTTATTTTTGACGCGCGCGACAATCCACAGCTCGTGGCTCAACTCGTCTCGTTTCCCCTCGCATGCGCTTGGGCCCGTTCAGTTCCCGCAGTTAGAATATTCGGCGTTTCCCTTAATCCTGGTCCCTTTTCTCTCAAGGAACATGTCGTAATCACCGTAATGGCGACCGTCGGCTCCTCGAGCGCTTATGCGGTGCGTCCTTGTCCCTCTCCCGCGGACACCCGGTTACGCCCTCTGACAAACGGTCCGCAGACCGACATTATTGCCGTACAAAGAAAGTTTTACGGCCAGAACTGGTCATTTGGTTATCAGTGGCTCCTGGTAATGAGCACCCAATTGATCGGATTCTCTATGGGCGGCGTCGTTAAGCGCTTTCTCGTTTCTCCACCCTCCATGAGTCCGTCTAATCGGTCTTCTCACCCCGCCGTCACGTGTTAACTTTTGGTGCCTTGACCACAGTTTGGCCGGCAAATCTTGTCACTTGCGCCCTTTTCAACACTCTACATTCTCAGGTCTACTCGGGTTTTCGCGACACTGGAATTAGTCGCCAGCGTTTCTTCTTCCTTGCTCTTCTCGCATCTTGCGTGTGGTGTATGTGCGCTCCTCGACTTTACTCTTTTCGTTACTAAATATGCCCCACAAAGATTTCTTTCCTGGATATTTATTTACCGCATTATCTACCTTCTCATGGGTAAAGTGTTCCAACCGTGAATATTCTGTGATAGGCTCATTTGAACGAACTAGGTGACATGGATCTGGCCAAATAACAGTACGTCATCTGAGCTGTTTTTACTCTGGATCATGGTCCTAATTCTTTCCTTATCACCTAGTTGTGCGAGAGAATTTTAAACCCTGATACCATCTAAAGCTCAGAGACTTCTCCAGCCTGTTAATCAACTCTTTGGATATAACTCCGGCCTAGGTATGTGTCCATGGCTCTCCGTCATAGGCCCGAGTAAATTTTTTTTTGACACTAGGCATGTCAATTATCACTTTCGATTGGCTCAACATCGCCTACATTGGGAGCCCGTGAGTATTTTTTCTGTACACTCGTCACTTAGGTGCGTGACTGACACTTCTCTATCGTAGGCTAGCGACACCATGTACGTGATCACGCAAGAATGCTCTTGGCTCCCCAAACTGATAGTTTTGGGATCAGGGTGGGCGGAAGCTAATGTGACAATTGGCTTCGTATTTTTCTTTTGTGAGTAACTTCATGTCTGCGTCCGGGGAGGATAGCGTCTCTGACCCGAATGACTACATGTAGGGATACTGACGCCTATACTCTATGTGCGCGTTCTTGTGCCTTTTGCACCTTGTTTGAGAGATTAACTTTGTCCTAAAGTACACAAACACATGGTATTCGACGTTCACACCGTTCGTGTCGTTTGTGTTTACTCGTCACGCGTTATTACTCACGCAACTCCTCAGAATATTGTCGCGTCATATGTATGACAACACAGGGACGCAATATAATGTGTCTCGAATATTGACCCCGCAGGGTTCACTCGACGAGGAGGCATATAAGCGCTATAGCCCGCTTTTTCTATCGTATGCCGTCGCTTGGGTTTCTTCTGTTGTTATTGATTTATTGGTTATAGTGCCTCATTTGCCGTGTCGTATGGCATGAGCTTTGCGAGCATCACAGCGACCTTAGTGCACTCCGCCCTCTACTTCCGCAAGCAGATCTGGCTCCAAACGAGGCGATCGTTGAGTGAGCAACCAGATGTTCATGCGCGATTGATGGCGCGTTATCCACAAGGTTCGTTTACATAACCAAAGCTTGTCTTTGCCACTTAACTGACATTTTCCAGTTCCGGAGTGGTGGTATTTCACCGTCCTCAGTAGGTTTTTGGCCGGCATCCCCGAGTTGCTATGCTCAACCTTGTGCGCGTAGTCATGGTATTTGCCATGAGTGCAATTACTGTTGAAGTGTGGCCTACTGAGGTGCCGATATGGGGCTTGCTCCTCGCGTTAAGCATCGCGGCATTCTACATTGTACCGACAGGGATGATCCAGGCGATCACAAATCAACAAATCGGCCTTAATGTGATTACTGAACTTATCGCTGGATACGCATTTCCTGGTAAACCGCTCCCATTGATGGTCTTCAAGACGTTTGGGTATATTGTACATCGCTTTCTTTTTTTTTCAGCCGCATGTGGTCATATGACTTTCTCCTAGACGATGGCACAAGCGTTGCAATTCGCGTCGGACATGAAACTGGGACACTACATGAAAGTTCCCCCAAGGTCAATGTTCTGGTGTCAGGTCGCTGCAACGATAGTGGCAGGCACAGTACAACTGGGCGTACAGCAGTGGTACGTTCGTTGTCTCATCTTGGCCGAACGGGCGGTCTCATAACCCTTCTTGGGCAGGATGTTCGCAAACATAACTGATATCTGCGAGCAGCAACAGAGCGATCGGTGAGTTGCCGTCGTTCTGTTACGTTGGAAAGTTGAAGCTCATGATCTCGCTACAGCTTCATCTGCGCGAACACTGAAGTTTTCTTCGTTGCTAGTGTCGTTTGGGGTAGGTGTTTGGTCCACCTGTCCCTCCACCTTTCTCAACGGACCCTATCCCAGGTGTGATTGGCCCCAGTCGGCAGTTCTCTCAGGGACAAATATATCAGTGAGTGATGTGCCTGCGCCCCTATCAAAGGTGCTGACCATTGTTTGTAAAGCGGTACAATTTTCACTCGTTTACGTCAAATTGCGATCAACCCTGACGATTTGACGCCCCAGGTCTAACCTACTTCTTCTTGATAGGTGCTCTAGCACCCATAGTAGGATGGCTCATTAACAAGCGATGGCCTTCAGGCTTTTTCAAATACGTCAAGTAAGTGTTTATACGATTGCATCAACGGGATCAAATAATCATGCTTTTGTTCAGCGTCCCTGTGGTGTTGGCTGGCACGGCTTGGATACCACCGGCAACGGCGGTGAACTATATACCATGGGCTGTCATTGGTTTTATATTCAACTATGTGATCCGGAGGCGCCATTTCAACTGGTGGGCAAAATACAACTGTAATTATGGGATCCCTTCTGTCATATTTCCAAGCACCGACTAACACCTCCGTATCTCCTTTGAATAGATGTACTCTCTGCTGCACTTGATTGTGGGACCGCGATCGGGACCCTGCTCGTGTTCTTCACGTGAGACTAATGTTCTTCACGTCCTCTTGACCTGGTTGACGAATTTTACGTGTTTGTCAGTCTCCAATATCCATTACGTGGGAACATAGGGAAAAACACGATCGAGAGCTGGTGGGGAAATACAGTCTACTTGAAGACGGCGGATCAAAATACATTACCATTACAACAAGTTGTTGCAGGGGAAATCTTTGGGTAAACACCGATTCAACGTGTTCCTTCTTCCACCGAGCTGACACGACTACTTGTATAGGCCTAGATCGTGGTGATGTGTGTATCATATATTGGGACATTTATGGCGCAAAGTCTGTTGTAATTTTGTTACTTGTAACTTAGTTGGGTATACCTGCGCTCTAGACACATGACCAGCACACAATCTAATCTGAGCTCATCTGACACATTAAGGGCGCACACACGTACAGCTGACCAAAACCCGGTCCGAGTAGGCCCGTGAAGGATGACGACGACGACGACGACAACGACGATGAGGATGGCAGCGGATGATCATGAAACACTTCCTTCATCGGCATTCGAGTCTCTCCTTCCAAAACTGTTGACCATCCTTCAGGTCACACAACGCCCGGAAGGGACAGACAATGCACGAAACAAGCAAGATTTGTTACAGGCTGTGAGTCCCCCCAAGTCCACATGGCGGGTCATGCACATAAAACATACAGATCCAGGCATTTCGAGAAGCTCTCAACAACGCGCGTGACCTCGCGAATGCACTTCCGGGCGGCGAACTGCTCGTAGAGGAGCAAGACGAGATAATCGCCATGCTCGAGAGATTACGAGCCAAGAAGCGGTAAGTTTTTTTTTGATGTAGCACGCGCTTCTTGGCGATGCGATTAGGTGAATCCTTGCGGGCTAGGTTACAGTTGCGAGACTTTTCGGACAAGGTGATCGATACCAAGGCTGCAGGGTACTCCGTCCCTCAATATGCAAGTGGGCATGGTGCCGCCGGCCAGAACGCGCAGATGGAGGTGGATTCGAACGCCTCGACCCCAGCCTGACTCTTCGCGAAAGAGGGGTTGTCCGTTACTCTGGAGGCGGCGTAACGAGGGGGGCAGTTGTTTTTGTTTTCCTGTATGGTAATGGTACGTCTGAACTACCAGTCCAAAGTGCAATAGCGGACTAACTGGAAATATCCTCTCCTCTCCTTCGAACCTTTCTTCCTTCTCCTTACTTGTTTTTTTCTTTCACGTCGGCCGGTCCAACAAAGACAGGCGGTGCCTGCGTTTTTCTTCTCTTTTTTTTATTATTGTAGAGAACTGGGACATGTTTTGTCGTCTTTGGGTATACTTTGTTCTTGTCTCATCTACCATTGGCACTCGACATCTCGCGGCGGTGCTCGCCCAGTCTTCCGAATCGTCCTCTTCTGTCGTGTGGAGCAGTCCTGCGCCGGGGGACCGATTCGGGCCCGGTGACACCATCATCGGCAAATGGCAGGCGCGGCCGCAAAAGGTCGTCTCGCCTTCCTTCCGCCTCTGCGCGGGCGGGGAGAACGGGTGTGGTGCCACGGTCTGGCCCGAAGTCCAGGAGAGCGCGGGATCATACCTCGTTTCGGTGTACGGTCTGGCTGCATTATCTTACACGTCCCGTTGACCATTTGACAGTGCAGCGCCGAACGTGACCACAGAGTCTGCTTATTACCTCCAAATGAAGGACGACTTTGGACACGCTTACTCCTCACCGATATTCAATCTCACGCGTGAGCATCTGCCTCGGTTTTATCTTTCTTCGATCGATCGATCGATCGATAACGTCGTTCTGATCACCCACCAAACGTACGTTTCTTAGCCACGCCCCAAATCTCCGATCATGTCGCACAATCTCAATCCCAGCAAGCGCCGCTCTCGTCCTCCTCCTCTCCAACGTCAGACGGCGCAAACCCAAACCCTGCTCCTGCAGCTGTAGCACCCGCCCCATCTTCCCCTTCAGACCCCGGAGCCCTATCCGCCCCAAGCTCCGCCGCGATTGCCAGCGAGCCACTCGTCGCTGCGGCGCATAGCGCGCCGCCAGCCGCAGCGCTAGCCGTACCGCTCTCCCTCGCAGGTGCAATCATCCTCCTTGCGGGCGGGCTCGCGCTGCACCACCGCCGGCAGCTAGCCGCTGAAAAGGAGCGCGCGCGCGCAAAGCTTGCGCGTAGCGACACCACTGCCGTGGGCTTAGCAGCTCTCGACCTGGGACGTGCGGCGGCTGCCGCCCGAATGATTGAATCCGAGGCGGACGTAGAAAAGGCGGCGCTTTTTGCGCGCGGCCGCGGATCGTTCTTGCGACGCGGCTGGGACTTGTTCTCCCCCACCCCCACCCACTTCCCCGATCATGCCGCCACCGATGATCATTCGTATTGCCCCTCCTAC